>BPTQ01000008.1:299400516-299445270 GCA_019973895.1 Chrysanthemum seticuspe
ATGTGGAAAGAGAGATTATATCTTGAGTCCTACGCATTATCCTTGTGGTATTGCCAGAACATCTGAGTGATGTGTTCACATATTCACAATGAAGATGGAAAGCCTTCTGGAGCCAACATCAAACAAGCTCCTGGTAGGTGGCATGTGAGATCTATTTTATAGATCAACCATGTGACAACTGAACAGAAACAATGGGGCGATTCAATCTCTTGAATCAAACCTGGTTCAGGTTAGGGATTGACGGATACCTTTGAAAAACCGGTCTTTGTGCTTATAAACTCTTTTCTTTAGCACATCGACCGTGTACTCATTTTTCATACCAAAAGGTATTTTTATGATTGATAATTGATTTTCAATAAAACCTTCGTTGTATTGCAAAAACAATTTCTATTGAGCAATACTCGACTGTTTTTCAAATCTCTTTTCATCAATCAGTGGACTTAAAAATTCGCTGGTTCACTCACTCCGTGTTGTCTTCTTTGAGACGTTCCGGTTTGAGAACAGCTAGAACAGCTGCGAAACCCTGTCAAGGAGATTCTTAGGAATCCTACCTGATCACAGGCAGTACTTGTACTGATCAACGGGGAACCGTGGGCCGTGTACCTCAATTCAACGAAAGTGATCAAAGACACTTTCGTGCGATTTGTTGCTAACTGTTGTATGCAGGTACGCCCGACGTTTGCAGCTGATCAGAATGAAGCGGTCAATCCACAGCCGCATGCTCACTTAACACATTCAACTCAAATGAAATCATGATTAGTGCATCAATGACTCTGATATTTTCACTCCATGCTTCTGCTACGCTGCTGCCAATATCGTGATTCAACAAATGCTTCCGCCACTCTGATGAGAAGATATCATGATCCAGAATGTGAGCATGTCGGTCCCAAAGTCACAACACCACAATGGATGTCTCAGAGATTTCTTGATAGCTGATGATCTCCAAAGATGGCTCAAACTTATCATCACGTGGATCAATAAAAGACCTCCACTTGAAGTAACCAAACATGCAATGTGAAGAATCAATGACTACGAGCTTAAGAGCAAAGGACTACATCAAGAATGCAAGATCAATTGTTACTGTAATATCTATTTGTATTCTATGTAATTTTGGTACATGATTGAGGTGACCTCCCTTAGGGGGAGATTGTTAGGAATTAGAAATTCCCAGTATTAAAGTGTCGGTCACCTCAAGTATATGTAATCGCTAGAAAGCTCGTAGTCGTAGTTCTTTTAAGTTAAGTAGTTATTTAGTTAAGTAACACCGTGGAGGACGGACGGGTCTTTACCCACTGTATGCCTGATCCACAGCCCTAAGTGTGGCGAGTTATGTAAGACTATAAATACTCTCTACCTTCCAAGGTAGAGAGTTGGAGCTCATAATAATAAGTTCACTTTCTCTCACTAAGTTCCCTAAACCTCTAACTTTCTCTCTCTAGAATTCCATCTATATGCTACTTTGTGTTATAGTTTTGATGTGTATGTGATAAGTTATATCTTACAGAACCCGGTATCTAGCCTTGTACCGGATAAAGTGTAGGCGACATTGTGATAGGTTTGGTTCTACCTCGTGGAAGGACTCGATATCTAGCATTTTACCGGATAAAGTGTAGGCGACGTTGTGATAGGTTTGGTTCTACCTCGTGGAAGGACTCAGTATCTAACCTTGTACCGGATAAAGTGTAGGCGACTTTGTGATAGGTTTGGTTCTACCTCGTGGAAGAACTCGGTGTTTAGCTTAGTACCGAAAAAAGTGTAAGCGACGTTGTGTAAGGTTTTCTCCGCCAATAATGGAGTTTTTTGATCTAGTGAAGTAACTCTTGAGTTGGATACTCGAGGAGTGGAGTAGGGCGAAGAGAAGATTCGTCACCGAACCACTATAAATCCTCGTGTCGGTTTGTCTATCCTTTTACTTATTACTTTACTTTTATTCTTGCTCTATATTGTTGATTGTTTATGTGGTTGATGTTTATGTGTGTGATGCATACTTGGTCTTTCATATAGTCATAAACTATATTTAACATTTACATATTATAACAAGCTTGATCAAGAAAAACAAACCGAACTAATAATGGTGAAACTTGATTTATAATGAACCATTAATCTTGCGGACTCTTATGTGATATTAAGGGGTTGGCCTTACATGCCTTAATGCGTTAAATACATCCTCTCATCGAGATTAGCGAATGCGATGGTTTATACTATATTTGATACGAAAGTTTTAAGTTTGAAAAGGAAACGTATTCACCCCCTCTACGTTTTCACAATTAGTATTAGAGCGGGTTGGCTCTAGTTTTTAAAAACAAATGGTTTTCAAAATGAGTAAGGTCCTTGTATCAAATTTTTGGTGAAGTCAAGCATAATATGAAAAGTGTTTTGTTGTTTTTTTTTGAAGTTTTGTTGTTAGATATCTTGTTAATCAAGCTTGAATAAAGATTAAAATAGGTAATATAACTTCACTAAAAAGTCTACAAAGGTTAAACCTTTTCGTCATGTCAAAACATGCATTTTTGTAAATCTGTGTTAGATCCGCGGATCCCTTTGCTATCAAAGGGCGGATCCCTTTTGGAAGGGATCCAGCGGATCCGTGGCACAAAAGACAGTTTTTGTCTAAACTTCAAAAAATTTATAACTAATTAACCGAAGTCGTGTCACCAATCGTTTTAAAGGTATTTGAGTCTAATTTCATTTAAAAATGATTTCATAAACTGATTCATAACAAAAATTTACAGAATCATTGATTTATAATAGAAAGTCATTTTTCGGTCATAACTTTTGCACAAACTTTTGATCTAATTGAAGACGGATGCTTTCGTCTTTGAATAACAATGTGTCCTCTTTTGAAATTAAGGTTTTGATCATATTTATAAATATAAAAGAAACTAATCAAGCTTGGTATACATGTTTATATTGAACACAAAGCGATGAAAACAACTTTCGTATGCTATGCTAAATCATTAATTGTCTTACCTTGCATTACTTGATTATTTGCTTATCTCAAATAGATTTTGTGCTTGTTTGATTGAATAACATATGTGGTTTCCTTACGTTGCTATTTATTCTCTTGTTTGTCGATTTAGTAATATTCTACTAATCAATGTGCTATTTGAAGGAGTGTTTGGGATAACATCTAGTTGTGTCGAAAATGTTAGTTTAAATACTTAGATACGTCATATAAGTTGAAAAATGTTTAAAACATGTAGTATACTAAATGGCTTCTAGTTGAGTTTGTCATGTGTGCAACATAAATGTTTTATGTGCTTATATGATTTCTTGATTTTATATTTTCTTGTGTCGTTTTCTAAAAACAACAAGAATGTACATCGGATCATAATCTACACTTGTGTTGATGATGTACTCTCCCATTTTCCTTTTCATGATTGCTTTCCAAGCTTCATAGTAGGATTGACAACTTGATTATTTCATCCGATATACTCAAGTAAATTCTTTTGCAACGCAAATATAATTGTACATATCCGAAAATCCAAACTCGAGCTTTCCAACAACATATGTTGAACTAGCCTTTTTTGTTCACCATATGGACAACTTTTAATTTTTTTTAACATGACACCTTCATCACCTTAGTTGTTTCAAGCATAATATTAATAAAAACGAAGCAAAGTATCATCATTGTTACTCTTTGATAGGCCATTGTAGGAATATAAATTTTCCTAACTTGAGAATGAATACTCGAGAACTTATTGCACTAGAAACTCAATTTGACCTAACGGTTGAATTGCTTCCTTGATAGAAGTTGGGTATGTGGAATCACCTATAAAAATGGTCGTGTTTAGCCGTAATTGAGCTCGCTAGTAATAGTCTCATATTCATTCTCTCACTTGAGAAATTTATACTCCTATGTTTTCCTAAAGTAAGTTTACAATGGAAATACTTTGCATTGTCTTAGGATTACTAATCAAACAAGTTGTAAAATTAATTTTTCTTTTAAGTTAATCACATCCACTTGCCTCATCAAGCGATTATCTTGCTTTGATCGAGAAGAGCTACATGACTTCATGGACGAAGCTCATTGTATGCTAATCACCATCTGTAATGACTATACATAGTTCATTGCTTCCGTTGACCAAAACAACCTTCTAAAACAATTCACTTTCTTAAGGACGCATATACATGTGTTTCTTACTCTTTAAATACCAACACATAGGCAAACATCTTTTATCCAAAACCAACTCACAAAACAGTATTTGCTTCAAGCCTTTCTAAATCCAACACTTACTCTTTTTCATCTCCACAAATAACACCTCCACCATTTGGATATAAAGATAGTCTATATTGTCGTAAACTAGCACCTCACAACTCTTTCTAGACACATACCTTGCATGTCATTGTTAGTGTAAATGATTTACTAATCTATACCGTAAATCTGTTTTGGCTTCTTGAATAGTGCTTGTTAAGTTTGCTAAACCTTTGTATTATTTGTGAGCTCAGTCTCATTTGATTGCCTATATGTTTTTTCTACAGGCTCTCCTTGCTATGCTTAACTTGTATATATGTATACTTGCTATAGAAATCATTATTTTCAAAATTCGAAACATAGAGAAATTTTTTGTAAACTATTCTGTAAAGAAAGTCTGTGTCAGACGCCGGATCCCTTAGATATAACTAGACGGATCCCTCAAGTGAAGGATCCGTGGGATCCGGGTGGACATAAGTTCCTTTTTAGCCTCCTTGCATCAATCCAACCTTCCAGACCTTATTGTACTAGTTAAACATTCTACATTAGGATCACTTAAACTTTCTTTAGGCTCAGTTGATCTCACATTCACTCATACATGACTTAGGATCACATTCAAAGTATTTTTGATTTATCATTACTTCAAAACTCATCATATTTCTACTACAATGTTTATACATTGTTCCTCTCAACTCAAAACATCTAATTTGATATTTCTTTTAATTTTAGCAAATTGATTTTAGTCATATTTACCTTAAAATGCTCCAAAAACTAGTTTTTCAGTTCTTATGATTTTTAAGAAATTTTCCTTTAACCACCATCTAGTTCCTATAACCATTCACCATCCTCAAAACACTTAGTGTCATCCATGATCACTCATTTGTGTTTCTAAAACTCAATTTTCCCCACAAAAGCCATCATTGACAAATCTCACTTATTAGTCTTGACCACTTAGGTCTCATGCCATGTAAGACACTTAATAGACTGAGTAACTTAGGATAGGTAGGTGCTAGACCTTGATAGAATCCAATCACCTCCTTTTCACCTCATCTGTTAGCTGGATCCCTAGACTAAAGCTAGCCGGATCCCTCTAGTGAGGGAACCGGTGGAACCGAGGAACAGAAGGTACATTATCTCTTTAGATAATCATTTCAAATTTCCTTTTTCCACTCAAGCACTTGTTCAACACTTAGGATTATCAGTTTCTTATATGTTTATAAATGAGTTGCATTTATATGATTATTTACGTGTTCTTTTTTTTTCATGATATTATGTGAACAATTTCTCCATTTGTATAAATGTTTTCCTTTTGTACTAACTCTTTTGGATTCTTGTAGGATGACAATGGTCGATTTCATCATCAAGTCAAGTTGTGCTCATTCGTACATTTTTTTATTTCTAATCTTGCATCATCCTAACCATCTTCCTCCACTTTTGTCACTAGTCACAAAGTCATCATGTCTACCACCTCTATTGAGTCATCAACCGAGTCAACAAAAAGAGTCACCTTGATACCTTTCATCACCATCTCTTGCTACTCTTGAGTCACTCTATTACCTAGTAAAACTTGACCTCTCATCACCTCTACCATAACTTCCATACCTTTAAGTCATAATGATGATTTCTATCATTATCATCGTGTCCAACATCTAGTTCATGAACTACGTGATGAAGTGTGTTTTATGTTCTACCACATCCTACTTGTGTCAACCACAACCTCAAACCACGAGCTACTTGTGTCAACCACATTCTACAAGTGTCTCACTACCACTACAATTCATGGTCACTCAATCGTCCTCCACAAACATCTATGTTGTCAAAAGCCAAGTGAATTTCGTAATGAAATGCATCTCATCCCCAAATACATTTATTTTCTTACCTTGAGAAACCTTACAACTTCTAAACCAACCATGATGATGCAAGTAGTAGGATTATTCTCTTTTTGACACTAATCCTTTCTTTGTAGGTTCATATATATACACACTTTGATGTGTATGGGATTCTCGTCTATTTATGGACGAAATTTTACACTAATTTTTTCTTTGTAGGTTCACTCATATACATGGGTTTGCATATGGCACACTTGTCTTCGGACGAGGTTTACTTATTTTTTTAGGCTCTTCTTGACGCCCTCGAGCAATGGGGAGCTTCCGTCGAGCATCTACAAAGTGCATCATATAACTCGTCCAACGACGAATATATTTTTTCACTAAATTTTTTTGTAGATTTTCAAAACACACTAGGAGCACTTGACGTCCTCAATAAAGGGGAGCTTTCGTCAAAGCAAAAATATTGCAAAATTTTCAATACTTTCGTCTTAGCCTCCTAAAATACTTAACGCCCTTTACAAGGGGGAGCAACCATCAAGGGGAAGCATGCACACATTCATTCTTCAAAATTCCTTTATGTTTCAACAAAAGGGAGATTTGTTTCTCATCATATATATATTTTTTTACTTAACACTAACCTTGATGTAGGTTAAGCCTCAAAAAATTGATCCATTGATCCGTTGGCAACAATGGTTATAATTCAAAGGATCTTTCTATGTATTTTCTTTTTTTCTTTTTGTGTGATTCTCTAGGTTCCTCTTAAAGGCGAGATCACCACCTCTTGAAGACGTGCAAGCTCAAGGTTATGAGTTGCTAAGCTTCGTCATCATCAAGACCACTGAAGTGAATCTTGTTGATAATTCTTCTCTCCCTCCATTAAGTGTTTCGTGTTGAAGGTATTGGCATGGTGTGCCAATTGTGTACAACAATGGGAGCAATAAGGTGTTTTTTTTAATTTAACTTCACTAGGGATGATGCAAACTCGCCATTCTTAGGAGAAATTAAGTTTAAACTCCAAGGACACACCCTTTTTGTTTCAACAAAAGGGGGAGAAGAGTGTAAACGGAGAAGGTAGTGTATAGGAAGTACAGACACAAGTAACTTTGACATTTTACTTATCTATTACGTTTACATATGTTTTGTCATCATCAAAAAGGGGGAGATTGTTAGTGCAAATATTATGATATTTAATCTATACAGTCTCATTTGTTTTGTTGATGACAAACATGTAACTTGTAATACATAACGTAAAATGTATAAGTTACTTGTAATTATATTTTGTCTCAACATACTCTCAACACCTCTCGACGACTCAAGTCCTTGTATGCTACAACACAGGTTCGTACATGTTTGTTATGTTGCGTTATGATCAAACCCCTAACAAACCATTAAAAATGTTTAGTTAAATAGTTTATATAAAACGCTTAAGTACTTACATACATAAACAAAAGTAAAAGTGTTGGGTAAATACCATGATCCATGATCCAAGACCCATGACCCAATGTCTAGATACATTGTTCCTTGGAGGCCACTTAAGGCTCTTACCCATGACCCATGACCCATGGATAAAGAGGAGTGGCCCACAGATCCCTCAAATTGCCCATGGATCCCTTGGAATTACAAGGGCCGGATCCCTCCAGAAGGTTCCTTGGGACATAAACATAGTTTGGTCTTTTTGCCTATAAATAGCGATCCACTTCTCACCATATTTTCACACCTTTGCACATAGTTTATCTCCACCATTTCTAGCATATTTAGATCATTAGGAAGCATGTAAACCACCCTCATCTCATATAATCATAATGCTTCTAACTTTCATTTGTTGTAAGCATACTCCCGAAGTGATCCTCCAAAGCAAGCCTAGAGATCTTGCATCCTTACCTACTGAAGTGATCACCCATCACAAGCATACAAGCACATGAAGATCTTCTACAACAAGCTTGGGAAACTTGTCATCTTCATTCATACAAGACTAACTACATCATGCTTTGTGTTCTTGATGTTTAGTTTAGGATTTCATATCCATTAGACACATTGTCTTGGATATTGTCTAGTATCATATTCTTGTATCTATAACTAGATTAGATGGTTTATGTATTTGTGCCATAAAACACAAGGTTTGTTATGTTCGGCCACAAAACATAATGGGTGTCATAGATGTGTCGTGTTGGTCGGGTAATGGTTCTGTAACATATTGGATTTCATAAACACACTAAACAATAAGATCAAATAGGCGTATAAGATGTTTTAGAGAGAGAGAAAGTGAGATATTCTAGAAAGAGAAACTTGTAGAATGTTATATTCCCAAATGAACATCCAACCCTCTACCTTGCAAGGTAGAGTGTATTGATAGGTTACAAACTAAACGACCTCCTGACGTCCTGTGGATCAGGTATACAATGGGTAAAGACCCGTCCTTCCTCCACGGTGTTGCACTAAACTAACTAAGAAACTACTTAATAATGTAAATAACGACAAATCTACGAGCTGAATAAGGCTAGATAACATTTGGGGTGACCGACTCTTTAACTTATGGAATTTCCAATTCCTAACAATCTCCCCCTAAGGGAGGTCACCCTATAAATTACATTGTAAAACCTAGCTTTCTAATAAATCTTCAGTCTAGAGCACGTAGACTTCTCTTCAACAAAGTGTTCAAACTAAGTGCATCTGTGGAGATAATCATCATTGAACAACTGTAATGAATAATTCATGGAGGTTGAAAGTCTGATCCACCTATGACAACCTTTGAGCATTATAAGAGATCATCAGCCATAGTAAAGCTCAGCATCATACATTGAAGTGTTGCCAGCATATGAAAAGTTGACAGCATAGACCGACATGCTCACATTCTGGATTATGAAATCTTCTCATCAGAGTAGCGGAAGCTTTTGTTGATTCATGATATTGGCAGCAGCGTAGCAGAAGCATGGAGTGAAAATATCAGAGTCATTGAGGCACTAATCATGATTTCTTTTGAGATGAATGTGTTAAGTGAGCATGCGGCTATGGATTGACCGCTTCATTCTGATCAGCTGCAAACGTAGGGCGTACCTGCATACAACAGTTAGCAATAAATCGCACGAAAGTATCTTTGATCACTTTCGTTGAATTGAGGTACACGGCCCACGGTTCCCCGTTGATCAGTACAAGTACTGCCTGTGATCAGGTATAATTCCGAAGAATTTCCTTGACAGGGTTTCGCAGCTGCTCTAGCTGTTCTCAAACCGGAAGGTCTCAAAGAAGACAACACAGAGTGAGTGAACCAACGAATAGAGATTCACTGATTGATGAAAAGAGATTTGAAAAAAAAAATCATGTATTGCTCAATAGAAATTGTTTTTGCAATACAACGAAGGTTTTAGTGAAAATCAATTATCAATCATAAACACCTTTTGATTTGAAATATTCGTACACGGTTGAAGTGCTAAAGAAAAGAGTTTTAAGCACAAAGACCGGTTTTTCAAAGGTATCCGTCAATCCATAACCTGAACCAGGATTGATTCAAAGGATTGAATCTCCTCATTGTTTCTGTTCAGTTGTCACATGGTTGATCTATTGAATAGATCTCACATGCCACCTACCTGGAGCTTGTTTGATGTTGGCTCCAGAAGGCTTTCCATCTTCATTGTGAATATGTATGCATATCACTCGGATGTTCTGGCAATACCACAAGGATAATGCATAGGACTCAAGATATAATCTCTCTTTCCACATTTTGTGAAGCAGAGAGTCTTCATTGAAAGTGTCCTAATGAGATTTATTGATGATCTCGTGGCTCTAGACTCAATTTGTGGATATTTGGATCCTGTATCAGAGACTAGGGAGAGGGTCTCCTTCTTCAATATCAACAATCTCTAAGAGAAAGCCAATAGATAATGTCGGTTCCCCGTAAGAATGAAACAAGTCCTTTTAAGAGGAACTTGAGTGGTTTGGGAAGTTGAAGTGCAGTGCATCACTGGGTCCATGACGTCTTATCTTCAATACCGATGTTACCTTGGTAACCACCAGTAGCATATGAATTGAACCCGGTATCTGCCCTAAGGTTGAATAAATGGAGGGCTATTTGTTTTCACCCTTTTCTTATTAAATTCTTTTTCATTCTTCAACCCCTTCAGTGCTTACCGAGACATCATAGCTAGAACCTTGTTGGGTTTATTCCAGTACTAGCTCAGTTTCAGTCCGCACTCTTCCCATATCTCAATTTTTCTCCTTTTATCATCATACCTAAGGACTTCTATACTAACTAGTGGATTGTCCCTGGGTAGATCCCTCCGGTTCTGGCGGATCATGGGAACAAATACCTAACCTTATCATCCTTATATCACCATACATAAAGTAAAGTTGGTCGGTCTATTTGGTATTGTTCATCTGCCATTGGAACCAATTGAAAACCATTTGAAAATCAATCCAGATACTTAAGATATATTATCAAAGCATTTTGTACCTGAATTGTTTTTGATATTTTTAGAACAAGAGCTCCCCCCTCAACATGTGCATCAAGTATTTGAAATTGTTTTGCACACCGAGACAAGAGAAAGAATTAACTTCTTTGATTACCATTTTCTAAAAGATATCAACATCACTTCCCTAATCAAATCAAGTAGATAAAGCATTTTGGGGAAGGATGAGGTTTTCATAAGTTTGCTCCCCCTCAATATGTGCCTTGAGGTATTGAAAGAGTTTTGCACATACAAGAGGGAACCTGCACATTAACAGTCATACCTGCCATACAAAAACCAAGTGAAAAACAATCAAAGTACTTTATGATAAAACATGTAAAACTTTATACCTTGAAGGTTTATTTTCATTTTGAAATGCTCCCCCTTGATATATGCTTTGAGATTTGAAATATAATTTAGCATATATGAGAGAGCATTATGTACTTAGAAAAGGTCATCTTATATCATCTTTCATATTTATCTCACATTTTCTCCCCCGATCAAAAATTTCAAATCCTTTGAGATTTTGGATCTCAAGTGATTTAAATATGTATTAAACAGAGCATTTGTTGGAGAAAAATGTGTCTGGTTTAATAAGATTGAAGTGTACAAGACAGAGATTCCCTTTTTATACATAAGGGAAACCACAACACACAACCTAGCACTATTACATACATTATAGATGTTTATAGACTGTTCACCACAAAATACACCTAAATAGTACAAAACAGAAACTACTTCCGAAAGATGACTTCACTCAGTTCTCTGAAGTAGTTTGTAATGACCATCACGAAGTCTGCCTCCAACAAAACTTTCAAGGCTGCGGAAGATCATTCGAGTCTTAATTCTTCGCCTGATTGCAGCAATGAAATCTTCACACCTTTTCAAGTCATCATCAGTCCAGAATTTTGTTCTGTTCCACGGCTTCATATCAATTCTGATTTCTTTCACTCTGGAGTTCAACTCTTCTTCAACCATCTTGAGAGTACCATCACTGAATTTGTAGAGCTTGCACAATCTCATCAACATACGAGTTCCATACCTGTCGTGGAAGAGGATGGCTCTGGGGGTGTCAAGTACTCGGTAGTCGTGACGAAATTATTGTCCTTTGGTATCCCATTGTGGCCTTGTTAAATTGAGTCGAGTCTGGTAGCTTTCTATCCCAAGCTGAAAGTCCTCAACCCGTTTTCGGATGACTAAGCCTCTAATCTAAAGAATGACAGCGACAGATAGAGCTTTCTTTTCACGAACTGGTAGGTGTTCAAGGTGTCCTTGAAGATTCAGAAGATAGAGATCTTCAAAGTCATTTGGTAGGAGATGTTTAAAGTCGTTTTCTTCAATAATATATTCTTTCAGGTCTGCTCTTTTAAGAACGATCTTCTTCAAATACTCATAGCCATAGATTGGGAAGACCTCTACTCGAACAACACTTAAAATTCTTAGCTTGGATCGAACATCTTTACGACTCTTTTTAGCTGCATGTCTTTCAATGTAGAAATTCTTCTTCTTGAACCACCAATGAGAGATTCCGTATGAATCTTCGATGTCATATTCTTGTTCTTTGTCTGCCCAGAATTGATCCGGAACCATTTGTTCAAGACCCTGATCATAGTAGGTACCAGCTTTCATCTTTGAGATTGATAAGGCTGGTCTTCTTTCAATAGTATGGCCACAAAGATAGTCTAGGTCATGATTGAAGAAGAACTCAGACTGAATAGTAATTTGTCCAGGTTCACCATCGAGCGGAAGAGGCATGTTCACATTGAATCGACTAATCTGCTCACTGACTTGATCATTCAACATCTTATGACAATCTTCCATCTGGTATTGGAGCTGATTGGCATCAGAGTGAAACACCTTGACAATTTCATAAGCTGGTCCTTCAAGATCCTTTGGAGTGATGGACGTGATTTTCTTCTGTTCACAAAACCATTTAATGAAGCTGCCCATATCACCAGTGAAATGAAGGAGAGAGTCTTCATCTGGAGTTTCATAGTTAGTAGAAATTGTGAAAGCCCAGTTGTTGTCAGGGATCATCGTGTCGGTCTCTGGGATATACCATGAGGGTTCTGGTGAATGAGGTCTCTCTTTGGGTAGCCAACTTAGAATTGTGTCCTTTGATGGTGCCACTCTAGATGTGTTAGTACGTTCTCCCGACACGTATGAGTCAAACCATTCATCTTCAGACGGCTTGGGAATATGCTTGGTGGATGTGTCATCTTCATCAGATTCTGACTCTGCCATGACATACGACTCTTCATGAACCATTTGATCTTCAGAAATTGAAGAGATTGTGGGTGTGAACCTTGAATCAACCGTCATCCAGGCAGCAGATTTCTTCTGAGTTCCCTGTTCTCCGGTAGGGCTAGATTGATTGAAATGTTTTGGTGGTGATGATGGTGGAGGTGGTGGAGGTGTAGTGGTTGTCTTAGAAGATCCACTAGCTCCAGAAGTTCCAGCACCCCCAGTTGGAGTTGGAGGTGGAGGTGGAGGAGGATCTTTAGGACCTTTACGCAATGTTTCCAACACTATGGTCCTCCTTTTCTTCTTTGCTTCTCTTTCTCCTATGTCCATCAAAAACTGTTCATGATTGTCGTGCTTAATTGATTCTTCGAGAGCCTCATATAGCTTCTTATGGACTTCATGCTTATGCTCGCCAGCTTCATACATCTTATCTGAAAGTACAACTCTCATATCTTCAATAGGTAGATCTTTGAACCGTCTAAGCAGTGGAGCTTCCATTGCCCATTCCACGGCATCCTTAACTTCGGCTTCAATGGCGTCTGCAACCCCTTCATCAAAGTTGAGGTGCTCCAACCTATAGACACGATCCACAAGGGCATCAACAGATTTCGGTAGTTGTCTTTCAAGAGCTTCAATTCTTTTCACTGCTTTGTCGACCAGTTGATCTGATGTAAGTATTTGAGGCGGTGAAGCTGGTGGAGTATCTATATCAGCAACTGTAACCACCGGTTCAAGGGGTGGATTCTTTGCAGATTCAGGTGGTTGAAGTGCGGTTGCTTGAGCAGGTTTGGGAGGTGGAAGTGCCGTTGTAAGTGAAGATGCTGACATAGGTGGAATGGTAGATGTGTCTTGCTGAATATTGACAGTAAAAATGGATTGTGCATCCTCTTTATCATTATCTTGCTTAGAAGACTCAGTATCTATGGGTTTTTCATTTAAGAATTGATCTCCGAAAGTGAAGTCTGTATCTAGGTTCTTCAGTGAAGATAGAGAACCGGTAGACATATTTGGTTCTTCCATGTGCATGGTCTCATCAGATCTTGACTCAAGATTCTCCTGTGAGTCTTTATGCACCAAGTCATCAACATTCTGATCAGACTGAGTAACACTTGATGCAGGAGGTTCTTTTAATGTTTCAGGCACTTTTTCCAACCCAGATTGTTCCTTAGCTGAAGAGGATACAGTTCTTCTCTTCAGTTCATATTGATTGGTGGTTCTTAATGGAGAAGATGGGATTGTTAGAAGCATTTGTGCAGCTTGTTCAGTATCAACACTAACAATCCCTTTTCCTTTGTCTTGAGTGATTGGTGTAGTTTGTCGAGGCAATTGATCAGGTTCTCTTAACACTACTCCTCCAACTGGTGCTCTCACATTATGACTTTCTAGGCTTTGCTGGATTCCAAGTTGCAGAGCAGCATCATCTTCATCAGTCAACCTCATATTACCCCTGGAACCTACAGTTTCCTCAACATTATCCTTTTCCACTTCCTTCTTCTTTCTTTTCTGCTTCTAGGTGGTGCTGTCAGAAGTTTGTGATTTGTCACGTCTTCTTTTTGGAAGCTCAGCATATGAAGCCTTTGAAATCTTTGAGCCTGAACCAAACTTAGCAGCTTTGGGTTGTGGTTGAGTGGGAGAGACAACAACATCATCAATGGATCTGGAAGCCCTTTTCATGAATAGTTTGAAATGATCCATCTTTTTAATATCTTTAGTAAGAAGAGAACTAGGAATTTGCAATCCAAAGACCTCTTTATTGACTCCACTGGAAATATATCTGAGATTGCCCAGTACAAATTCATCCTCAGCATTATGTAGATCTGATTCAAACATAGGGTTGAAGTTGTGAATCTGTTGCAAGTACTAGATAATAAGCTTCGAAAATCTAATGCTAGGAATCACAACTTTGTTCTGTTTATTTCGTCCATGAGCTTTATTCTGAACGTTTGTTCTATCAGATATGAATGTGTTCATTGACAGTGAAAATTCTTCCCAAATACGTTCTGAGACATTCACGTTCACACCATTGACGATACCCCATAGGACTTGCAAGATGGGAATTCACACTTTATCAAACCCTGATGTTTTGCCAGATAAGCACAAGTTGAGAACTGTTGTCATTGCTCTCCAGGGTTGATACATGTGTCCGGTGATGATATCAGAAGCCCTTGTAATGCTAGTCTGGTACCCCAAACCAATTAGAAAGACTATTAGATCGTCAGCACTAGGTGGAGGTTCAGATCGTATGTTGGGGTTGCAGGGAGTGATTCCTAGAGCCTTGCTAAGAATGTCAGAATTTATCTCAAATTCCCTATTATCCAGTTTGCAGGAATATTTAGCTGTGATTTTGTTCCATTCAAGGATGTTCCAGAATTGTTGTATGTAAATGGTGGGAATTGTGCATTGCTTCGTTAGTGCATGATTGGCTCCAAACGGTCAGGTTTTATCACACAAATCAACCACTTGTGAATGGTCAACCGTAACAAAAGCCAGACAGCCTGAAACCAAAGCAATGAAGATCAAGAGGAGTATAGTGTTTCCCCAGGTCGTTAAGTCCCAACGAGCTGTGCACTGAATAATCAAAAGAATAGTGATCGGATGATATTGAACGGGAAAAGGTTTGTGATTATGAATAATTATACCTAAAGAGAAAGTTTATAATATACAGGGGCTTAAATGCAAATTAAAGAAAATTAAAAAGCAAAATTATATTAAATAAACGCTATCACTATTTTTAAAATTATGTTTTTGATTTTTCTTTTATAAATTTAAATTAAAAACTACGTAACATACAAAAGAAAATGTGAAATTGAAACAGAATTAATCCTAAAAATATAAAAATGAAATTTTTACAAACCTAATAATAAAATAAAATTTTGAGAAAAATAAAATTATTTTTATGACTATTTATTTAATTATTATTAATTAAAAACTATTTTTACCTATTTAATAATACCCTAAAATATAAGAAAATGTGAAATAAAGCTAGAAAAGTGAACTTATGACTTAGAAAAATCTAAAATATCTAAAGAGAATTTTTAAAACTAATTTTATATTTTTCTGATTATTTTTCTATTTTCTATGAATTAAAAACTATTTAAAACTAATTAAATTGCTAAAAATTACAAATTTAACTAAGAAAAATCTGGAAAAATATTTTTTTCACTTTTTATATTTATCTTAACCTAGAAAAATTGAAAAATTATTTTTTTGAAAATTTTCTGATTTATTTGCAATAAAGGCTAATTTAAAAGTCCTAAAAACTGATTTAAATGAGGAAAAATATCAAACAGTGCTGGAAAAATATGAAAAATTCAGGAAAAGTCTAAATTAATATTCTAAATCTAAGAAAAATATAAAAACAATGGCTTATGTGTGAGAATATGAGGCTGCAGTGCAAACTGCTTATAAATAAGCACTTAATAATAAGCCAAAGACCACAACAGAGAACCAAATGATCACAGGACCTAACTTATGCTAAAACTACTAGAAAGCAACCTAAACTAACTACTCTAAACCTCTGGGGAGCAGGAAACAAGTATTTGATGTGAATTGCACTTAAGAACCAAAACAGTTTTTAGCTACTACTTTGTAGCTTGAAAACAAGCTACTCAAATAAACTGAAACTCAAAACCAGATGTGGGATCCTAAACTAGACCTGGCAAGGAACCTATGGACCAAAACTGAGCCTGAGATGAGCTCAAATGAGCTTTTGACAAGCTCTGCAAGAACCTGTCACACCACAGTGTCCAGTGCACAGGGCACTTGACCTCTGTTGACAAGCTGATTAGGAGCTTGAGGAGCTTATTGAAAATTTCTCAAAAATCATTTTCAAACACTAGACCTGCCCTACTTGTTAAATCCAAAATACCAAAAACATTTGACCAAGGAGTAGCAAGTAATACTTCCACAAAGTTCCATGAAAAACTGCCTTGTATGACTTTTGACTTTTTTGACAGCACTTAAAGTTTGACTAAAGTGAGTTTTGAATCCAATTCATGAACTGAGATTGATGTTTTATGATGTAATGAAGCTGAAATAGGCTATGTCATTGACTCCTGTACCCAAATGCAAGATTGCACAATTCTATAACTAACTGATTTGATACTAAGAGCAGTTTCAAATGAAGTTTGACTTTCACAGTTCTAAGGTGCAAGTGAATGAGTCAATTAGGCCAAGTGAACCTAAACTACTGTTATGCAACAAAGCTCTAACACACCAAAAATCTCTATCACAGATATGAGACCTAATCCAAACACTGGTTTAGGAAGGAAAATTTAAAATTTCTAAAGCAAATGAGATATTCAGGCCATGTAATCATTAAACAAAGTCACACTAACTTAATTTAAGCTGAAATTAACATAATAAAGCAGTCTTATAATTAACAAAGAAACTAATTGCACAAATTTTATACTAGAAATTTGAAAATTAAAAGAGCAACTGAGAACCTTAGCTGAATAAGATGTAAATCAGTTCACATGTACTCTACAAGTTCTCCCAGGTCTACCCTAATGTCCAAAGAACAATAAAGTCTCCCCTTTGACTTTCGTTGACCAAGATGGAATATTGCTTGAAACTGATTTCTAAGCTTACTAAAAGCTATCTACAGCTTTAGTAAGCTTATTTGGATTAGAATTAAGCTACTTGGAGCTTGAGCTTTTAGCAAATTTAAAACTGATTTAAATAAGAAAAATGCAAAAACTAAAATTTGAGAGAACTTGAAATTGATTCTTAAAAAAAATTACAATTCACTGAACTTGCATAGTTTAATACAATAAAACTGGAAATTACAATTTAGAAGCTAATTTTAAACTTGGAAAATTAAAAACTACATACATAAAATAAAAAACTAAAAAACTACTCTCCTACTCCAATGCTTCTCTTTCCTTTATATAGTTAACAAGAAGCTTCCACTTGAGACTCTGAACCTTTCCCACCAATAAAATTGGCCGTTGGATGCTTTGACTCAATCTTAGCCGTTGATGAGAATTTTGGCGGGAAAACTCTTTTAGCCAGTGGGGAGGGATTGAGTGCAAAGAGGAAGAAGCATTTAATGCTTTTTGTTGTTTGGTGGAGGTGGAGGGGTGTAGGTTGTGAGCTGGAGGTGAGGGATGTCTGGTTTGGCAGAGGAGTGGGTGAGGAAGAAGGGTAAAAGGCGGTTTTATTTTAAACCGTGGGTGGGTTTGGTTAAATACTTGACCGGGTTAAAGGTTGGGTAACGGGTTGGACGGGTAACAGGTTTTGTGTATTGGGCTTGGGCTAGATATTGGATTTAGTTAGTTAATAGGATTTAGGATTAGTGGTGTAAACATGATGCATTTTAGGGACCAAAGGTGTAAAAGCTGGAAATCCAGGGACCATACATGTAACTTCTGAAAATGTAATCCAAGGGCCTTTCTTGCCATCATCCAATAATCAAGGGACCAAAATTGTCATTTTTGAAACTCAAAGGGTATTTTCTGTCAATTTCTGAAATTTCAGGGACTGAAGTTGTAATTTCTCAAAACTTTTGAAATTTTTCACCAAAGGACTAATTATGACAACTTATGATTTCAAAAGGACCTTTGGTGACTTTTCTTTTAAAATAAGTGCCTAGGGACTAAATTTGACACGTTTTGAAAGTTGAGGGACTGAAACTGCCAATTATGCAAACTTTGCTCGTTTTTCATCTGATTTTAAACATTTTGCATCTGAAACATATAAAACACAATTTTGAGATATTTTCAGTATTTTGATGCATTTCTGAGCGTTTTTAAATGTTTTGCAGTTCAGATTTGACCAAAAATGATGAGTATTTACACACTCATCAGTGCACCGAAAAAATTTGTGTTTTTGAGGATATCAATAGACACTTTGAGGATAGGATATTGTTGCAACTTTCGTAAATCCACATAACAATTACTTTTTCCAATTTCTGCCCATTGACTTTTAGGAAGGATTTCTTCGTCTGAGAGGACATTGGGTGATGCAGAGGAAGTAATGTTCTCAGCTGAGGTTGTGTTTGCCATTGAAGATCTGAAGATACACACAAGAAACAACAATAATTGAGAGCATGTCAAATTATATCTGGTTAGTTTAAGCAAACATGAATCCACCCTGGTGACAAACACCGTAAGTAAGAGCATGGATATAGATCCCATAAGTAAATTGAAATAGATTGAGTTTTCAGATTAACGGCTCCATTTGACACAGATTTTGAGAGACAAGTTGGTTATGGATCAAATTATTTAAAAACATAGTTACTAACAATTAATATCATGAGACAAGATACTATTAAGGAGATGTTATAGCAGGATGTTTGGACCAGGTTGTGATACCAATTTGCCACAGGAGAAACCAAGTACAACATGATCAAACAATAGCTGATATAGCAAATTGCTAACAGTATGATTGTCAATACAAGTCGCAACAGGAAAACCTGAGACAAGTTGCTAACATGAAATTAGGCTAGTAAGTTGCCTTAAAAATAGTTTAATTAAACCAAGTCGCAACTTGAAATTTGTGCCATCAAGTCGCTAATTTTGCAGAGGTAAGTTGCTATCAATAGTGATAAGACCAAGTCGCTACATGATTAATATTACTGAGTCGCTAGCTTTAAATGACAAGTCGCCATCAACAGTAATTCTGCTAAGTCGCTACAAGTAGGTTCACTAAGTCGCTAACTTGACTAACTCGCTAACTTGTAAATACAAGTCGCCATCAATAGTAAAACTGCTAAGTCGCTATAGGTCTGTTCACTAAGTCGCTAACTTGAATGTTTTCAGGAGTAGCAACTTGCCACGAAGAAATAATACACTAACTCGCTACCAAGAACGTTGTCATAGCAGATGAAGAACACATGCATATTATTCTTATAATCAACTCAATCCATTCAACACAATCCAACCATTATCAGAAACAAGTTCAGTTAATCCATACACACAACCAGATTCAAAAACACAACCCAACTCGAATCACACAAGAACGATGCTTACATATTCATTAACACATATACTCATAAGGATTTACAACAACCCAGTGCATACAAACTACTCCTAAACCAATAACATATCAGTCTCAATTGTTCCATTAAACAACTCCAACAACAAACCTTAACGAGGGAAGCAAGAGATGATATTCAAGATCCGTGGAAACTGTTAAGGAATAAGAGTTAGGAAATGCATATATGTTCATGTTTGGAGACAAGAAACAGATCAATATAGCCTTACCACACACAAGTCGCTACGAAGATTCGAGAGAGGAAGAGAAAAACGTGAGGAAGATGAATATATTTTAATTTTATGAAAAATAAAAACCAAGTCGCTAAGGTGTAGAGATAGGTTTAATCAAGAATACCAAGTTGACACATTTAGTCCCTGTAGTTTAGTGAGTGGTTAGAAACTCTCTATCCTAGAATCATAATAAGTCGCTAAGACTTTACTCAGCAAGTCTCTAACCACAAATTCACCAAACCAAGTTGCTAAGGCTTTACAAAGTAAGTTGCTATCTTATCACGTTATGTATTACAGACTCATTGGTTATATGAACTTATCAGATAGCAAGCTAACATAGATAGCATAAAGAGATAAACATAATAAGATAAGCAAACTATCATAATGGATAAGCAAACTAACAACCTGCATTTGAGCACAAAACATAACCAGCGCAGATATAAACAAGATATCTTGAAAAAATAAATCTCCCCCTCAATCAATGTCAATAAAGACCATTGATTGACTTTAACCCACCCGTTTTAAAAATAAGAATATATCAGTTGTTCGAACTTCATCTATGATCCCGTATCATTATTGAATGACATTTCTAGGACCGTAGATGTTATCGATAACAAGGAATATATCCTTTATTAGATGGAGGAAAATGACTAAAAAAAATGAATTTAAAAGAATGAAATGTTTAAAGGAATGAAAGGAATAAGATTTTTTTTAAACATGATTTGTACACAGATTCATAAGAGCGAGTCTAAATTCAAGATGAATTGGAGTCAAAGTAAGAGGTACATCAATTCTGGCATGCTATAGCTCCTGAATGAGCTATATTCATTTCTGATGGAAACCAAATCATGAAGTTCCTGATTGTATTGAGCATTGTACCTGAAAAAGACTAAGAGCACATTGTACTAGAAGCACATGTAGGATTGCAACTGGATGGGTTAGTGACATGAATAATCTCACTATTTGATGTAACATCGTTTAATATAGACGTATCAATATTAGAGATCCTTTTAGGCTCAATTTACTTGAAGAGTTTTCCTGTGGGCATCCACTTAAGGCAAGATCTAGGTATGTAAGTCCGTTTGGATTCTGTGAACTTAAATAATCTGCCAGTGGGAATCCATTTGAAGCAGCTACTGGAAGATTTGTATGTGTGCACTTCCCTGTTTTAACTATTGGTCCTTTTGAGATTTGTATGTATCTTAGGGGATTGATCCGCCAAATGATGTTTCTTATGAAAACTAGTCATACTTCTAGTATGTTTGAACTTTGAGCTTAGAACATTTTCCTGGGGTTTGATATTCATCATATCGGAACGAAGCAATGAAGTGATTGGTTTTGCCAAAACAACATTCTCATCAACTTGGGAGGCAAGCCTAGATTTCGATGATTTAACTCTTTCAGTTCTAAAGGCATTAGGTTGCTTAACTACTGTACATTTAGAGTGGTTCTGAACAGTTGACTTTCCCAAATTTGATGGTTTTGCAAACTTAGTGTTCATCCTATTTCCAATAGATTTCCTAAGCTCATTTTTTAAGGCAACAATATTGAAGCTCTTATCATGAATTTGGGCTTTGAGGTCATCAATGTCTTTCAATAAGATGTTAGATTGATTGATCAGCTTGGAATTGGTCTCCTCTAAGTTCTTTCTTAATGACTCATTTTCTCTTAATAGGTTGGAGACACATAGAGCTAGTTCAACATTTCTAGATTCAAGTGTATCACTTATCTCAAGACAGTCATATTTCTGCACATCTGAGAGTAGTAATTTCAGATTGCATATGGTTGAATCTTTGTCCTGAATCTGGGTTTTTAATTGATTAATTTCAAAAAATTCTCGAAATTCTGGAAAGTCCTGATTAATACAAGATTTTTTTGCATAAAAGCTTTCATACTTTTGTTGTATTTCAATTTCCAATGAAATACAATGTTTTTCAAGAATTGAGTATTTGTTTGAAAGTTCATCATATACCCTTTTTTTAATCATATCATTAGCTTTAATAGTTTTAGATTCAGGCTCAACCAAGATTGATTTCATAGTATTATGTTCAGAGTTAGAGTCAGGTACATTAACATATGAATTACTATGATCAGTTAAGTGTACCTTATCACCTGAAACCTTTTCTGACTCTGAGTCTTTGAGATCAGTACAGTTGTCTTCATCCTCTTTTATTGCAACTGAACTTCTGCATTCGGTATCATTCATTGGTTCAACTGATCTATTGCATGACCTGTCACAATCTTCCCATAGCATCACTTGACACCCATTCATTTCATTCAGCTTGTCATTCTCTTTAGCAGCTTCATTAATGTATATTTCCACATTACCCATAAGTTGAATAAAGGTGTTTCTGAACTCATGAATTTCTATTCCAGTGTGTTTCTTGAATGAAATTCCAGTCATGTCATCATCAAAATCTGAGGAATATTCCCTCCGGATAAGTGGCTGAAATTGATTGAAGATTACTTGAAGAGCTGCATTAGATTCATCAGTTGAGAACTTTTCTTTGGTAATTTGAAACCTCAGTTGTTCTAAGTTTAGTAACACAGTTCTTGTCAAAGTGGGAAAGTTCTGACGAACGATAACACTGCTTGTTCGATCCATAGTAGTAGATAAAAGTAGTTTGAGATGCTGATGAAGAAGTTGAAAGGGCTCAATGGAGCATTCCATTTGCTTTGCATCATTTGTCAATATTAAGAGTGACTCATCAGAGTTATTTTGATTAAAAGATGCTGAATCATTTACTGTAGAGCATTCTGGGAAGCATCCTGTTTCATTATTCTGTGAGGTATCATAGAGTGCAAGTACTTTGGTGATTAAAGGATCACTGATGTAAGACATTGTATTCATGAATGTGTTTATGGTGGGTGGACGAGTATCAGAACAGCTGCTTGAACATCCTCGGCAACAGTGGAGATGATTGTAGGAACGTTGGTAGACATGATGACAGATTAAACGGGATTTTATAACTCTATGATTAAACCGGGAAATAGATTCTTTTACGGGATTTTACTAAATCAAGAGAAAACCGTATTATAGACAGAGTCAGCCAAGTCGCTAAGAAAACCTGAACCAAGTCGCTAAGCACCAAGTCGCTAGTAAAATTTTGACAGCAAGTCGCTAAGTTGTCAAGTTGCTAAAGAACAACTCGCTAAGCACCAAATCGCTAGCAAAATTTTAACAGCAAGTCGCTAAGCACCAAGTCGCTAAGTTGTCAAGTCGCTAAAGAGCAACTCGCTAAGCACCAACTCGCCAACACCAACTCGCTAACAAACTTAAGTACAAGTCGCTAACTTTCACCAAGTCGCTACCCGTAGTGGAGACTCCACTAAGTGTACTGTTTGTCGACTTGTCTCAATAGACAAGTCGCTAAGCACCAAGTCGCTACCAAAGTACACTACAACTCGCTACAGTTTTACAAACCAAGTCGCTACCAAGAAATAAAGTCCGTAGCACAAGTCGCTAGCAAGAGAAAACTTTAAAAACACACTTTTCAATCCAAAAACAACCCAACCACGATGATTCAAGCTTACCAAATCAAAACCCACGCACATACAATGATTCTAAACACAAACTACACTCAAGTTTCAAACTTTAACACTAGAAATGATCTAAATGATGCAAAAACCACTAAACTTTTTCAAACTCTAAAACCACCTACAAGTCACTAGAAATCCAAAGATATGTAAGAGATGATCAAACCATGGCTCTTGATACCATTTGTAACATATTGGATTTCATAAACACACTAAACAATAAGATCAAATAGGCGTATAAGATGTTTTAGAGAGAGAGAAAGTGGGATATTCTAGAAAGAGAAACTTGTAGAATGTTAGATTCCCAAATGAACATCCAACCCTCTACCTTGAAAGGTAGAGGGTATTTATAGGTTACAAACTAAACGACCTCCTGACGGCCTGTGGATCAGGGATACAATGGGTAAAGACTCGTCCTTCCTCCACGGTGTTGCACTAAACTAACTAAGAAACTACTTAATAATGTAAATAACGACAAATCTACGAGCTGACTAAGGCTAGATAACATTTGGGGTGACCGACTCTTTAACTTATGGAATTTCCAATTCCTAACAGGTTCCTCCTTTGTAATGGAACCCGGTATCTAGCCTTGTACCGGATAAAGTGTAGGCGACGTTGTGATAGGTTTGGTTCTACCTCGTGGAAGGACTCTGTATCTAGCCTTGTACCGGATAAAGTGTAGGCGACGTTGTGATAGGTTTGGTTCTACCTCGTGGAAGGACTCTGTATCTAGCCTTGTACCAGATAAAGTGTAGGCGACGTTGTGATAGGTTTGGTTCTACCTCGTGGAAGGACTCCGTATCTAGCCTTGTATCGGATAAAGTGTAGGCGACGTTGTGATAGGTTTGGTTCTACCTCGTGGAAGGAATCGGTATCTAGCCTTGTATCGGATAAAGTGTAGGCGAACGTTGTGGTAGGTTTGGTTCTACCTCATGGAAGAACTCGGTGTTTAGCTTAGTACCGGAAAAAGTGCAAGCGACGTTGTGTAAGGTTTTCTCCGCCAAGAATGCAGTTTGTTGATATAGTGAAGTAACTCTCGAGTTGGATACTTGGGGAGTGGATTAGGGCGAAGAGAAGATTCGTGACCGAACCACTATAAATCCTCGTGCCAGTTTGTCTATCCTTTTACTTATCGCTTTACTTTTATTCTTGCTCTATATTGTTGATTGTCTATGTGGTTGTGTGATGCATACTTGGTCTTTCATATAGTAGTAAACTATATTTAACACTTTACATATTATGACACGCTTGATCAAGAAAAACAAACCGGACTAATAATGGTGAAACTTGATTTATAATGAACCATTAATCTTGCAGAATCTTATGTGATATTAAGGGGTTGGCCTTACATGCCTTAATGCGTTAAATGCATCCTTGCGTCGAGATTAGCAAATGAGATGGTTTATACTAAATTTGAAACGAAAGTTTTAAGTTTGAAAAGGAAACGTATTCACCCCCCTCTACATTTTCACAAAGTCGTTTCGATTACTGACATTTTAAAGCTCGTCACTTCATGGGTTAAGTCTGAGTTTGAGTACTTCATGATCATGGGTTAAGTCTGAGTTTGAGTACTTTCGAGATTCCATTCACTTAACAATATATTTTGATCATGGGTTAAGTCTGAGTTTGAGTACTTTCGAGATTCCATTCATTTTAAAGCTCGTCACTTCATGGGTTAAGTCTTTTCGATTAGTGTTGTCTCTCCCACATACTGATATCTGAAAACCCTAAAACAGCCCACCCTCCCTATATTGCTGAAAACGTTTATCACATTCATTCACAATAAAAACCCAAAAAACAAAACCAAAATAGTTCTAGTTATACGACAGTGGAGTTTTGATTCACGTTTAAATATTGTGTGGGTTTTTGTTCGCATTCGTCTTCAGAAGTTTGGTTTCATTAGTTCTTGTTCGAGCTTGATTTGAGTTGTGGCTAGTTTTTGGATTCAGTCCAAGGTCGTGTGGAGTTAAGAGTTTGATTTCATGAGCAGTTCACGAGTTGGCATTTGTATCTAGTGGTTCGAGTCTTGGAGTATGGCAGTTGTACGAGTAAAAAGTCTTGGAGTGTGGAGTGTGCTCATGGTATTCGATTGGCTCATGTTCACTAAAAGGGTTTGTTTTGTTCGAGCTTGGTACCTGCTCGGGTTAGATTTTGGATCGTATTTAAGTTAAGATTTCATGGTATTTCTTTTAGAGTCTTAGGTTACCGACGCACGTCATACAAGTTATTAGTTCGATTTTGGATTGGGTCGCAGTTCATAAATGGTCTCAGTTTCGGTTGTGTATGGATGAAGGTGGTGGTTTCATTAGTAGTAGGTTAAGGTTTGATTCGAGTGTACGACTAAGGTTTTGGTTTCGTGATTGATTGTGTCGTGTTCATTTCTGAGTTGATAGTTGTGCTTGTTCACGTTTGGCTTTTGCATGGCATGTAGGTATATCCTAACCATAGTTATATTATAACCTACGTATGACAGTATGGACTTAAGCAGTTTTGTGAAAACATGTTATGATAAATGTTACTCTTAAATGATACTCTAAAGTGTTACTCTTTAATCGATACATATATCTTGTTACTCTCAAATAGTAAATATGTTAATCGGTTGGTCATAAGATTTCACCATCGATATGTCAAAGTAATGTTCCATGAGTCTCATGCAAGGTTTTTGTGATTCTAACTAGTTTTGTTAATATAAAAGTTCAGTACGTATGAAAATATAAAACATGTTATTCACAGATATCGACATGCATTTAAATCAGGGTAAAAAGGTCTTGGTTCGTTAATGCATAAAAGACTAGAGTTGTATTTGATCATGTTTCGTATGTTCTTGGTGACGTGTTTGTGTTTGTTTTCGAGAGTGGTCTTAAGTTTACATTTGTCTCTAATTCGGTTTATTCTTTAATTCTTATTAGATCTAACAATATTCGAGAAACACCTAAAACCTGTGCTATGAATACATAAGACTAAACCCTAAACATGTTAATAAATAACAATAAGTGTAAAACCAGTTATGAAATTAAATGGATTTATAAGTAATATATGATTATAATCTATGTAGATTCGGTGAAGAAGGTTGATAAGGATTTAAAAGGTACACTTTTGAGGGGTCATTTAAGCCCTTAATTGATCACTTTTGTATCCGTTATTACTTAATTTCGTTCCTTTTCACTTTTTAGGTCTCTTGAAGGCAAATTACTGGAATGACACTTATTCAGACGAAAAGGCGCGAATATACGAAGAAAATGGCCAAAGTCAAGAATCAAGACAGTCAAGCTGCTGGAATTGAAGGGGATGGCGTCACTGCTTAAATGCGACGCCATCACGATACATCTTGAGACGACTCAGTAGCCAAATTGCTAATTTACAAGTGACGGCATCAGGTTTAAAAGAGTAGGGCGTCGCAACTCAGACGACCTAGATTTGGATCCAGACGGCGTCAGAGGTTGAAGCCGACGGCGTCACGAGCATAAGGTGACACCGTCACAGAGTTGACATGGCCAAGACGAAACCCTAATGGCGGCGACCCAACGGCGTCACAGTTAAAGAGTGACGCCGTCGCATTTTGTGACACTATATATATAGAATCCAAATTTTTCAGTTTTTTGAGAGTTAGTTTTGTGGAGTAAAAACCAAAACCGAACCAAGGCTGTCTTGTGTAGTATCTTAGGGTTCCATACCCTATTTTACAACAAGATAAGTGGTTTACTTCATTAATTCAATTATGTCTTCAATTGTTTGTGTGTATGCTTGCATGTTCTCCATGTCCGGCTAATTTACTTGTGTGTTTGCTTAGATAATATGAAACCTAGTTATTGAATATTGATTGGTTGTATCTTATCTTAATTATGATTGACCTAGTATTGCGATAGGTCATTCGTTGTGTTATTAATGCTTGATTAGTCTTTGTTGAACCTTAGCTTATAGTTACTAGTGGAATTGTAGGCTAAATATCCAAAGATAATCTTAGTGTTAAGTTTATGAATCCTAGAGATTTCGTAGTCATTAACCTTAGGTAGCTTCAAAGAGTTAGGGATAAACGCAAACCCTACGACCTTAGAAACGCAACGCGTTAAGAATAAGGACGTGACAATTCAACCATCAATAGGAGATAACTAGGGAGTAATAACATCTAAGTAAACACATTTTTAATCATCATAAGAGCACACAACAATAGACATAGACTACACTCACCTTAGCATAGTTAAATTAGATAAGTAGAGTAATCGGTAGAGATACCAACCCCCCAAATCCAAACCCCGAGATTCGTACCTTTCCATTTTCTAAAAAATATAAAAAAGATAAAAAAATAATAGCATTCCTATTCCCCTGGAGAATGATATCAATTCCCGAGGTTTACCCTAATACTACATGGTATGTGCTAAAACACATACCTTTTCATTATCAAAATAGACCCAAAACAACCAAGAAAGAGCCGTTTATTGCTATTATTTGTGGTTTTCTTGAGTTTGTGCTTGTGCAGGTACGGATATGTAAAAACACTCAAAAAAGAACCAAATCAGACGTAAATCCGAGCATGAGAGATCAAGAGAGTCTAAGCTGAGCCGGAAGGTCGAGATTGTGCATTTATGAAGATTTTATTCTCTGAGGATGATTTTTAGAAGTTACAGTCAAGTTTGAAGAGATGTCGAGATCAGTCCCTGGACTTTGAGTATTTGGCAGTTTAGACCCCTGAAGATTCAAATTTGGCAAACATGGTCCTTGGTTTATTTGAAGATTGACAAATTCAGTCCTTGGAAGATGATTTCAGATTTACATGTATGGTCCCTCAAATTTCAGCATGTGCAAGTTTAGTCCTTATAATTGCAACTTGGATCACATCTCTACCCTTAATCCAAATTACTCTTACATAAACCTTGAGCCCAAAATAAATAGCAAAGTCAAAAGCCCAATCTTCATTATACTCGGTCCACTACTTAAACCCGGCTACAAGTGTTAATATATTTACCCGAATTTTCTTTTACCCGGTCAACTGGTCAAATCTATCAAAATATATTAAACAAAAGGCACGCGCGCCTGTTTTTACCCAAACCCAAATGAACCCAGAACCTAAGAACCCTAAAACACCCCTTATATCAATTGGCCAAATACACTATCATTAAGGGTAATAGTGTCCTTTTCTCTGACACACACTGACACACGGATGCCAGCTTGGCAATCCGTGTGTCATTCTCTCAAAACCCTGTCCTCTGATTGGTGCACGAGATGTGGCATATTGATCCAAGGGATGAGATTGATGGATGAAATGAAGTAGATGATCCAAGGGACACAAATGCATCAAAAAAAGCACACATTTGGAGCTTCTGGATCTTTCCAAGACCTCAAGGCCAACTATATAAAGACTCCTTCATTTCACAGATTGTATCAAGTAGTGTAGTGAGAGAATTAGATTAGAAGTTAAGTAGGAGTAGAGTAATGGTTTAATTTTCAAGTAGTTTTTAATATTTTCCATGTTTCAATTTTAATTCAGTTGTAAAATTCCAGTTTGTACTAAATTTTATTATCAATAAAATCATTTAGTTTGAATTTTCAGTTTAAATCTAAACTCTGTTTTTATGATTACATTTGCTGTCATAATTTCATTTTAGCTTAATAATACTCTTACTATTCTGCTAATTATCTCAAAATTGATCATTGGTCAACTAAAGTCAACACGGCAGATTTGTTCCTGAATTGCTGGAATGGAGTTGGAAATGGGTTGATTATAGTGGATTGGGGTTGATTTGAGCATAATAAGGTTTTGATATGGGAGTTGATTAGCTCTTTAAGGATCTCAGTTAATTGTAGCTTTGGCTTGGACAATTTGTAAGTTTTCATTTTAATCTCAGATTTAGTTGAGTAAAATAGACCATATACTTGCAGTTTAATTGAGTTATTCTTAGCTTAGATTCATCAATGAGTAGCTTATATTGTTTGAACTGTTATAGCTTAGTTATTGTTTCTGCATAAGTTACTGTTTTATCATATAAATCTGCATTTTCTGCTAGAGATTGCATCTGAGGTTATTAGTGATTTAGGTTACTGTAGTTAGACATTATTTGGATTAATTAACTCAGATTTAGTGATAGTGAGGTTTGGATTCATCGAATAGTAGTTTGAAATTTGCATTTCATTCCTTAAACAGTGTTTGGTATAAGCTACCATTTGGAGTTCTAGAGCTTAACTGTGATTGAACTCAGATGCTTTAGTCTCCATAGGTCTTAACTCAGTCAAAGTAGTCATTCATTTGCATAATAAAACAGTAATAGTCAAAATCTCTTTCATCAGATTCTTATAATTGCATCAGTTAGTTGTTAGTATATCATAAGCTGAAGTTAGGTTTAGATTTGGTTAAGCTAGCTTATTTCAGATGAACCTTAGCTTATTACTTCACAATCAGTTCATAGTTTGGAATCAAATTTCACTTTAGTCAAAATTCATAACTGTTCTTCAAATAGTCAACTGTGTCTAAAGTCAATTTTATGCAGATATTGCAGTCATTGCACAGGGTCCATTACAGCTAATTAGGGTCTGAAATTTGGTGTAGTCATAGTCTGCTAGGTGGTCTTGAGGACTGCACTTCTGTTTTTCACATTTGCTTCTCTGATAAGCTGTTGCATAAGCCCAAAGTAGAGGGCCTGTTAGAAGTTTTGCTTATTAGTTCAGTTAGCTAAATCATAGGTAGTATGCTCATTAGAAGTTAGGAGTAGCTGGTTTTAGTTGATTATAGCTTATCTCAGCCTACATTAGCTTCAGTTTTAGTTTGGCAGCTTAAGTTACTGTTTTGCTTATTTTAAGTAGCTTATTTAGGTCCATTAAACACTGCAGCCTTCATATCTTACACATAAGCACCTTATTTGATATTTTTCATAGATTTAGATTGTTATTTTAGAATTTCCCTGAATTTTTCATGATTTTTAGCTGCTGTTTACTATTTTTCTTTATTAAATTCAGTTTTTAGGCATTTTTAAATAGCTTAAATTGCAATTAATTCAGAAAAAGTTCCAAAAATTAATTTTTCAATTTTAATAGATTAAGATAAATATAAAAAGCATAAAAAATATTTTTCCTTATTTTTCTCCTTTTATTTGGTATTTTTCACAATTTAAATTAGATTAAAATAGATTTAAATTCATAGAAAATAGGAAATTAATCTGAAAAATAAAAAAATAGTTTTGAAAAGTCTTTTATGTTATTTTAGATTTTTAGAAAGTAATTTCATAATTTTTCACTTTGTTTTGATAATTTTTAGTTATTTAGTTTTATTTTTAAAGTTTAATAATTAGTTTTTAATTTAAATAAAATCAAGAAAATTCCAAAAAAATAGTTTTAATTCTAAATTAGTTTTCTAATATCATTTTTAGAGTAAAAGTCATTTTAGGTTATTTTTAGGAGTTAGAATAGTCGTTGTTGTATTTTATTCGCGTTTCGTTTAATCCCGTATTTACGTTTTAATGTAGAATTGCGTAGTTTGCCTTAGTTCTTAGGATTTCCCGTAGATTATATGTTCCATTTACTTTCTTTATCTCGTAGTTTAGAATATATCATACTATCCCCTTTTCTTATTCAAATCCCGATTATTGAGACGTGAGTTGGAAATTCCATTCAACCCTCGTTCGGAACGATCTCGGTGCTCAAACCTAATACGTTTGAGTTACCCACATACTACACTTCTTATTATTGGTTAGTGTCCGAGCCGTTTTAAGTTTCTTACGGTTAGTCATTCACAAGTGGCTAGCTTGTGTGAGTTAAGCTTGACGTGTCTTTGACACTGCATATCAATTTTTGGCGCCGCTGCCGGGAAGGGCTTGTAGCGAGTTTTCGTATTCCGTCTCGAATCGTGTTCATTTGAAGATCCTTCCCCAAGTGAAGTGACCGTCGTTTTTGTAAATATATTTTCTTGAAAAACCCAAAAACATCTAAAAATACCAAAACATTCTTCCTAGAGTGTTTACAAAACCATAAAAATTAAAAAACCAACAAAAGAAACTGAAACGTCAATTGTTACGTCGGCTCACCTTGAAGGTACAACCTATACACGGGGTATAAGGAAAGTCTTGACATTAAATTGCAGACTGAAGAACGATCCACTCTTCGTTCCCGCTCCGCTGCGCGTACTTTTGAGAGCTACCGAGCACCGGTTGACGTGACGGTTACAAAAATATTGTGTTTTCTTAAATATAAAAACCCAAAAAGATTTTCCTTTTCAAAATTTGTTTTAAAAAACCAAAAATAATCTTCAATTTCCTCTATATGTTTGATTCTTATCTCTTTACCCTCTAAATTGTTTAATTCTCCACAATGCTCGATTTCGCACCCTTTGATCCCCATGATCCTCGGACCATGGAGGATTTCTATCGTCCTTCACTTATCGGTCGAGGAGGACCGATCGTTCCGGGAACCAAGTTTAGATTGAAAAATCGTATGGTTCGTCTTCTTCGACAGCATTGTCAATTTCATGGATTTAACGACGAAGATGCTAATGAGCATTTGAACAAATTTTTATCTATCACTCAATCTATGAAGCAACGTGGCGTTTCTCAAGATGATATCCGATTGAATCTCTTCCTCTTCTCTTTAACCCACGAAGCCGAATCTTGGTTTTACACCCTTGGAAAACATTCGATTCATACTTGGGAAGAGATGTTTCGCAAGTTTCTTTCAAAATACTTTCCATATTCGAAAACGATGCAGTTGAGGAAAGAAATTCTTAATTTCCAGCAATCACCCAAGGAATCCGTATTTGAAGCTTGGGAAAGATTCAAATCATTATTACAGAAATGTCCCGATCACCGAATTTTGCTTCTTGATCAAATCTTAACCTTTTATCATGGTATCACTACGATTGATCAAGACAAAATAATGTTGGCAGCTGGTGGAAATTTCATGCGGAAGACACCTCAAGAAGCTTATGATTTGATCGAGGATATGACACAACATCATTATCAGTGGGATGCTGACGTTCCTTACGATTCTACCACTATGTTGAGTGATCAGTATTCCGAGAAAATTTCCGTTATGAGTGCACAAATTGACGTTTTTGGCGAGCAAGAAAGATATATCCATCACCATTATCAACAAAGATCGAGTTATCCATCCACCTTTTACTATTCCGACTCTGACGATAGTGATGACGATGAACCGTTTGAAGAAGAGAACTTAAAGATTGATAACAATTCTTCGAGTGGCAATCCCACTCCTATTTCTGATCCTATCATTTCCAATTTTTCCCTTTCACTCACGCCGGTTGAGCGAAGTGACGTCGTTTTGGAAGAAGTCGATGATCCAATTTCGCCGGAAATTGTTGAAACCAATTGTGATCCGCTTATTAACAAACCTTCAATGGGGGATGAGGAAGTCGAATGTACTCCTCTTATTGATGACCTTGTTCCAATCCCAAGGGTATCTGAGACACCTTTCGATTCGATTTCAAAAACTTTCAAAATGACCTTCACAAATCCTTTGTTTGAATTCGATTCAGAATGTACTCTCAACTTTGACAATCAAATCTTTGACGAGGAAAGTGATGAGTCTGACACAGAGACCATAATGGAAAAGGTGCAAGTTCATAGTTTACAAAGTACCGCACAAATCCCACCTTCGTTTGTCTCTATTGAAGAAATTAAAGAAGTAGAGCCGTCTAAAGAAAATCCTCCGGAGCCCGAGCTCAAGGATTCGTCTCTTGATTTACTTCTCGAGGAGTTCGCCGATGAACTCGCTCGCATTGATCCTCTTCCACCGGGAAGTGAGGACGATGACTTTGATTTTGAAGCCGATTTAAGAGAGATTGAAAGTTTGTTGAATGAAGATCCGATAAATGAGCCACCACGAAAGATAAATGTTGATTATCTCGAGGAGTTCTCTGGTGAACTCTCTCATTTCATATCTCCTCTAGAATATGATCGTGTTTATTTTGATCTTGAGGAAGATTTTAGTTTGGGGGAAGAACAACTCTCTCAAAAGAGTTCCGTTATTGATGACATCAACCCGCCTCTTCCTCCCGATGTCTTTGTTGAAAATCACCCAATGAGCTTAAATGTTCAAAATCCAATTAAGGAATTTGCTTTTGAAGATGAAGAATGGATCCTTATCATTATCAAAATCTTTATTCCATTTCTTCCATATAATATGATTTCTCCTCTTCTTCACTCTTGTGGGAGTGAGGATACCATCTTTGACCCCGGTATCACCGTTCAGAGTTTTTGCTATTAAGAACCGTGGGTATCTCATCGGAGTGGAACTTTCTTATGTTTCATTGTTTATCCAAACCTCTTGAACGAAAGTCCGATGGATATTATCTTTTCCACTTGCTTCCCCAAGGACAAATGAATTCGGGGACGAGTCAGGCTAGCGACTCGTTGAAGAAAAACAGTAGCGCTTCGTGGGAGGCACCCCATGCTTATCCATCTATCTTCTTTCTATTTTTTTCTAATAAGTGATGTGAAGGGGTCCGCCTCTTCGATTTCTCGTGTTTGGTTGTTTGTGATGTTGTGTGTAGGATGTTCCCGATATGAAGACTCTCGTGCTCGAAGTTTGTCTTTTCTCCACTCGAGTTTCATGATCGTTGCTAATGGAAATCCGATATCCTAATCTTATCGACTAACGTTTATCTTCTAGCATACTTTATAAACGGCTTTTAGATTTTCGTGATACCCTTGCTTTAAACATTGAGGACAATGTTTCGTTCTAGTCTGGGGTAGGGTAATCTTCGATTTGATTTGACCGCACTTGCTTATTTCTGTCGTGTACTCTCGCAACCCCGTTTTTCCTTAGAAAATGAAAAAAATTGTGCAAAAATGTGAAAAATTTAAAAATTTTTGTAAGCTTTTGTTAAGTCTTTTTGATTGAAAAGTTTTGCTAGTCTCTTAGACAAGAAGCTATAAAATGCGAATTCTAGCTCACAAGGCCAAGATTTTGCAAAGTTTCCCTGAGTGACTTTAAATATGCATAACTTGATTTCATTAGACGAAACATTTGCTAAGTTAATATATGTTTTGACACCTTGTTGACTTTCCGCTGGTGAGAGTAGGAATAGAATTTTGACTTGACCGGGCGTGTTGAGCCCTAGCTTGTTCCCTTAACCATAGGTAATCTAAAAATTATCGGCTAAGCATCTGCGGATCTCATTATTTGGGATTTTAAATTTGCAGAGATCGAGAAATGATAGAGTTACTTATGAGTTTAGATGCTAAACGTGGAGTAGTTGGTTCTCTTTAGAGCCCATCGAAGGTACTTATGGCTTTTTGTTCCCACAAAATTGTTTCACCCCATATCTGTCTAAATAATTAGAGATGTCGAGTCTTTGGCGATAGTTAGTTCTTTATCTTCTTAAAAGAATTTTTGTTTTAAAATTGGGTACACATCAAGGATCTGTAATAAATAAATGAGTAATCAGTGATAAGTGATAATGTAATAAGAAAAGTTGTGAGCTGCGGTGTCGAGATCGGACCCTTGGATCTTTAGCCGGGATTGAGTGAGGTCTTAGCCTAGCCAGCCGGGATCCTCATTTCATGAAGCCTATAGTCTTGGAATTACCCCGTGAAGCTCCGTGGTTCACAGCTCATATAAGTAAAAGTATAAGTGCAAAAAAAAAAAAAAAAAAAAAAAAAAAAAAAAAAATGATGATGAAAATTGAAAAAGTCAAAAGTTAGTGAATAAAAATTCCTTGATGTGGACCTCATTTTTACGACAATGGTTCTTGAGAGAAGGCGGATAACTAATTATCGACTTAGCTTTGTATCTTTATCGGAATAATTCTTATCGAAACGAGAACTTTGAAGAAATTCAATTCTCACAAAAAAATAAAAAAATTCTAGAGGAAAATAGGAAAATGGGAACAAAAGGTAATTACACAAGTAACTTCCATGGGTAGTGTTAGCATCTAAAATCATACTTAACAATGATTTCGGTTTTACGCTTAGTTTGGGGACTTGTGAAAAATCAGGGACGATGTATTCTATCCGTATGGTCACTTCACGCTGTGTTGTGTTTTCTACTCCGTGATCCTAACGTGTCGTTTGAAAAATGTTTGATTTATTGATCGACATGAAAGTTCAACAAACCGTCATTCATAATCGGAATGTGCTTAACCGTTATATCTATATGTGAATTGAAAGGTAAACGGGGCGTTTTTAGAATTAAGGCTTTCTTAATCTCTTTTGAGGAACATTGACTACTTCTTCTCTAATTGGTTTGTCTAAACTGTTTTAAGTTTCTTACGGTTAGTCATTCACAAGTGGCTAGCTTGTGTGAGATAACTTGATGGTTTGGACATATCAATGGTTTAGTAGAAAGAGATTGAAATCCTTGGTTTTAGAAGCGTGAGTTGATTGCATTGCGTGAGGACACGACAATGGTCTCGTCTGGGGTATTTTGGTATGTGCTAAAACACATACCTTTTCATTATCAAAATAGACCCAAAACAACCAAGAAAGAGCCGTTTATTGCTAATATTTGTGGTTTTCTTGAGTTTGTGCTTGTGCAGGTACGGATATGTAAAAACACTCAAAAAGGAACCAAATCAGACGTAAATCCGAGCATGAGAGATCAAGAGAGTCTAAGCTGAGCCGGAAGGTCGAGATTGTGTATTTATGAAGATTTTATTCTCTGAGGATGATTTTTAGAAGTTACAGTCAAGTTTGAAGAGATGTCGAGATCAGTCCCTGGACTTTGAGTATTTGGCAGTTTAGACCCCTGAAGATTCAAATTTGGCAAACATGGTCCTTGGTTTATTTGAAGATTGACAAATTCAGTCCTTGGAAGATGATTTCAGATTTGCATGTATGGTCCCTCAAATTTCAGCATGTGCAAGTTTAGTCCTTATAATTGCAACTTGGATCACATCTCTACCCTTAATCCAAATTACTCTTACATAAACCTTGAGCCCAAAATAAATAGCAAAGTCAAAAGCCCAATCTTCATTATACTCGGTCCACTACTTAAACCCGGCTACAAGTGTTAATATATTTACCCGAATTTTCTTTTACCCGGTCAACTGGTCAAATCTATCAAAATATATTAAACAAAGGCACGCGCGCCTGTACTTTAATACTGTCGTTTACATTAGTATTTTTGTCTCAAATCTAAATTTGACTTTTAAGTTTGATTTACTAAAATAACTATTATTTTAAATCATGTTTGACCTTAAAATGTTGACTTAATTTTAACTTTGTACCTTTTATAATTTTTGATGAACTTTTAATTTGGTAATGAGATGAGGATGAATTGAAGATTAGATTAAGAGAGTGATGTGATGAACTATGTTAGACACTTTACTTCCTCAGAAATATATCAACCGGAACTCCAGAACCTTTCTAGGTTTTCGAGGTTTACACACGAAAAAAACTACGTAAACACAGGGAACCTAGTAGATGAAGTAAAGTAGGTAGTTAGAGTAGGGAACCTAGTTATACGGTGTAGAGCACGTGGTTAGTCTCCTGTCCCAAACTCTCTTACTGTGTGCCTAACGGTTCGACCGTAGGCACACAGTCACACACAGTCTCTTTTCCTGTGATAATGGGAATTACTATCACATAAACCGGTTAACTATATTCCCCACAAAATCCCAAGAATCCAAGACCCAAGTAAACCCAAACCCCTTTTTGTCCGCGCGCACGGAAAACAAATTATATAAAACTATCTAAACTGGTCAACTGGCCCATTTTCTTTTAAGCCCATTTATATAATTGTGAACATCGGCCCAAATTCATCACCTGGCTCATATTACTTCTAACCCGAAAACTGAAACGATAAATAAAACCCGAGTTCCAAATACATTCTCATTAAACCTAATTCCCATCTCTACACTAGGTTCAACGTTAATATTCCTGATTTGAACGTGTACGACTTTAAACTCCCTGGTATGTACGTTTAGACTTTAGTAGAAGGTTCCTGACTTAAACAGTTAGAAGTTTATTTGGTTCCTGGTACAAACGGTTTAAACTTAGAAGTCCCCAGATTTGACGGTTTATGAGTTTCAGGTCCCTGACTAGAGCTGTAGAGAAGTTTGAACTGACATTGAAGATTTTTAGTAGGAGTCTCAAGGCGCGCCTGTTTTTCCCCAAACCCAAATGAACCCAGAACCTAAGAACCCTAAAACACCCCTTATATCAATTGGCCAAATACACTATCATTAAGGGTAATAGTGTCCTTTTCTCTGACACACACTGACACACGGATGCCAGCTTGGCAATCCGTGTGTCATTCTCTCAAACCCTGTCCTCTGATTGGTGCACGAGATGTGGCATATTGATCCAAGGGATGAGATTGATGGATGAAATGAAGTAGATGATCCAAGGGACACAAATGCATCAAAAAAAGCACACATTTGGAGCTTTTGGATCTTTCCAAGACCTCAAGGCCAACTATATAAAGACTCCTTCATTTCACAGATTGTATCAAGTAGTGTAGTGAGAGAATTAGATTAGAAGTTAAGTAGGAGTAGAGTAATGGTTTAATTTTCAAGTAGTTTTTAATATTTTCCATGTTTCAATTTTAATTCAGTTGTAAAATTCCAGTTTGTACTAAATTTTATTATCAATAAAATCATTTAGTTTGAATTTTCAGTTTAAATCTAAACTCTGTTTTTATGATTACATTTGCTGTCATAATTTCATTTTAGCTTAATAATACTCTTACTATTCTGCTAATTATCTCAAAATTGATCATTGGTCAACTAAAGTCAACACGGCAGATTTGTTCCTGAATTGCTGGAATGGAGTTGGAAATGGGTTGATTATAGTGGATTGGGGTTGATTTGAGCATAATAAGGTTTTGATATGGGAGTTGATTAGCTCTTTAAGGATCTCAGTTAATTGTAGCTTTGGCTTGGACAATTTGTAAGTTTTCATTTTAATCTCAGATTTAGTTGAGTAAAATAGACCATATACTTGCAGTTTAATTGAGTTATTCTTAGCTTAGATTCATCAATGAGTAGCTTATATTGTTTGAACTGTTATAGCTTAGTTATTGTTTCTGCATAAGTTACTGTTTTATCATATAAATCTGCATTTTCTGCTAGAGATTGCATCTGAGGTTATTAGTGATTTAGGTTACTGTAGTTAGACATTATTTGGATTAATTAACTCAGATTTAGTGATAGTGAGGTTTGGATTCATCGAATAGTAGTTTGAAATTTGCATTTCATTCCTTAAACAGTGTTTGGTATAAGCTACCATTTGGAGTTCTAGAGCTTAACTGTGATTGAACTCAGATGCTTTAGTCTCCATAGGTCTTAACTCAGTCAAAGTAGTCATTCATTTGCATAATAAAACAGTAATAGTCAAAATCTCTTTCATCAGATTCTTATAATTGCATCAGTTAGTTGTTAGTATATCATAAGCTGAAGTTAGGTTTAGATTTGGTTAAGCTAGCTTATTTCAGATGAACCTTAGCTTATTACTTCACAATCAGTTCATAGTTTGGAATCAAATTTCACTTTAGTCAAAATTCATAACTGTTCTTCAAATAGTCAACTGTGTCTAAAGTCAATTTTATGCAGATATTGCAGTCATTGCACAGGGTCCATTACAGCTAATTAGGGTCTGAAATTTGGTGTAGTCATAGTCTGCTAGGTGGTCTTGAGGACTGCACTTCTGTTTTTCACATTTGCTTCTCTGATAAGCTGTTGCATAAGCCCAAAGTAGAGGGCCTGTTAGCAGTTTTGCTTATTAGTTCAGTTAGCTAAATCATAGGTAGTATGCTCATTAGAAGTTAGGAGTAGCTGGTTTTAGTTGATTATAGCTTATCTCAGCCTACATTAGCTTCAGTTTTAGTTTGGCAGCTTAAGTTACTGTTTTGCTTATTTTAAGTAGCTTATTTAGGTCCATTAAACACTACAGCCTTCATATCTTACACATAAGCACCTTATTTGATATTTTTCATAGATTTATATTGTTATTTTAGAATTTCCCTGAATTTTTCATGATTTTTAGCTGCTGTTTACTATTTTTCTTTATTAAATTCAGTTTTTAGGCATTTTTAAATAGCTTAAATTGCAATTAATTCAGAAAAAGTTCCAAAAATTAATTTTTCAATTTTAATAGATTAAGATAAATATAAAAAGCATAAAAAATATTTTTCCTTATTTTTCTCCTTTTATTTGGTATTTTTCACAATTTAAATTAGATTAAAATAGATTTAAATTCATAGAAAATAGGAAATTAATCTGAAAAATAAAAAAATAGTTTTGAAAAGTCTTTTATGTTATTTTAGATTTTTAGAAAGTAATTTCATAATTTTCCACTTTGTTTTGATAATTTTTAGTTATTTAGTTTTATTTTTAAAGTTTAATAATTAGTTTTTAATTTAAATAAAATCAAGAAAATTCCAAAAAAATAGTTTTAATTCTAAATTAGTTTTCTAATATCATTTTTAGAGTAAAAGTCATTTTAGGTTATTTTTAGGAGTTAGAATAGTCGTTGTTGTATTTTATTCGCGTTTCGTTTAATCCCGTATTTGCGTTTTAATGTAGAATTGCGTAGTTTGCCTTAGTTCTTAGGATTTCCCGTAGATTATATATTCCATTTACTTTCCTTATCCCGTAGTTTAGAATATATCATACTATCCCCTTTTCTCATTCAAATCCCGATTATTGAGACGTGAGTTGGAAATTCCATTCAACCCTCGTTCGGAACGATCTCGGTGCTCAAACCTAATACGTTTGAGTTACCCACATACTACACTTCTTATTATTGGTTAGTGTCCGAGCCGTTTTAAGTTTCTTACGGTTAGTCATTCACAAGTGGCTAGCTTGTGTGAGTTAAGCTTGACGTGTCTTTGACACTGCATATCACTACACTACAACGATTAGGTTCACTGCCTAGGGTGTTGAAAAACTTGCTCGACGAAAAGAAAGTTCCTTTGACCCCGAACGCGCGTTGTACGCGTATCACGTTTTTGGTGCCGCTGCCGGGGAATAGAATAGCTAGTTAGATTTCCACCTCGTTTAGGTTTCCTTGCTTGATTCCTATCAAGTAAGCTTTTTTTTCCCCCAATTTTTAGCTTCCTCGTAGTCTATCCCCCTTCTTCATGACATTTGTTAGTAACCCCATCACTTTTCATTATGGGAGGTGATAATCAACCACCACTCATCAACCCACCACCAAATGACCCACCAAGAGGCCGTACTCTTGGTGAATACTCAAGACCAAGCCACCTAGGCTATAGGAACACCATTGAGCTTCCCGACCAAGCCCAAAATACGGCCCTGCGATCCGACACCATCCGGCTGGTGCAAAATGGATGTGCATTCCATGGACTTCATTCCGAAGATCCTAATCAGCATCTTAAGGATTTCCTTAAAATTGTCGATTCCATCGACCTCGATGCTACTACTCGGGAGACCACGTATCTGCGTCTCTTCCAATTCTCTCTACGAGACCAAGCTAGTAATTGGCTTGAGCAATTTCCCGCCGGCTCCATCTTAAGTAGGGATGATCTCACCTCTCGTTTCCTTGCTCAATTTTTCCCACCGGGGAGAACTACTAAGCTTAGGAATGAAATCTTGATGTTCCAAAAACGTCAAGGTGAATCTCTCCTTAGAAGCATGGACTCGATTCGAGGACTTACTCCATAGAGTCCCTCATCACGACATTGATCTTTGGCTTCAAGTCCAACTCTTCTATGATCATGTCAACTTCCCTACTAAGCGATCATTGACCAAGCAGCCGGTGGAAAACTTAGTGATCTCACAGCGGAAGAATCGCGGGGTATAATAGAGGACCTTGATTTGTATGACAACGAACGTTGGAATGACCCCCGTGACTCACAATCTCCTTGCCTCCCATTGACTCACAATCTTCCGACCGTAGGATGCTCGAGCTTGAAGATCAAGTTAAATTCCTAACGAGCTTCTACGAAAATCCTAAGTCTTCACAACAAGTGAACAAAATCACTCTACCTTGTGAATTGTGTAGTGGTCCCCACGACACTCGAGATTGCACAAGACTCCCCGAACAAGATTTTGCGGACTACGCCTCCACGCGTACCGACGGAGCGGGAGAGAAGTGGTACACTTTCAAGCCTGAATAAAACAACTTAGGAAACTCCTATAACCCCTCATAGAGGAATCGCCCTAACCTTAAGTGGAACCAAAATTCAAACCCCCCCCCCCCAAAGCTCATCTAGTCCACCTAATAGGTTCAACCCTCCAAACACCGGGAACCCCACTAGTCTTGAGGCAATTGCGTCTAGATTCATGTCATTTCAAGATACTCGATTGACTAAGCTTGAAGCCGATTTCAAGCCACGACAAGAGGAAATGACAAACAAGCTTGACGCCCTCTTAAAAGCCTTCAACGACCGGGAAATTGGAGCACTCCCAAGTGATACTATAAAGAACCCAAAAGTGAGTTTGATTTCATCGACTTCATGTTCTTGTTCACCATGGGAGAATGCGCATCCATGCCCCTCACACCCAACGGTCCACCCGGTAAACGCTATCAATAAGGGTTCCAAGCAATCCAAAATGAGGTACCAAGGCCCAGCACCATTGGTAAAACCTACTTTTGAGAAACCCATCACCCAAGAACCCAAACCTAATCTAGAGGAGGAATACAAGGAACTCCATCAAGAGAAACCGGTTCTTGAAGTCTTAGCTCACGCACCTTATTATAATGCTTTAAAATAAAAATATGAGCTAAAACTTAAACTTGGAAAACATGGGTCCGCTTTTGTGCAAAATAATTTACCTAAGAAGTTAGATGACCCTGGGCTATTCACTCTTTCGTGTAGGCTTGGAACTTCCAAACCTCTCGATGCTCTAGCCGACTTAGGATCATGCATCAATCTTGTTTCGTTGTCCCTCCATAGAAGCCTTAACTTAGGTAAGATAGAACCAACGGAAACCATCTTAGGTCTAGCAGATTGTAGTATTGCATATCCGGTAGGGATAATAAAAGACATGGTAGTGCACGTAGGAGAATTAACTCTTTTGGCGGATTTCCATATGCTAGACATGAATAAGGACCCGACATGCCCATTGCTTGTAGGAAGAGGATTCTTAGCTACCGCTAGTGCCATCATTGATTGTAAGATGTCCAAAATGGTGGTAGGAGAAGGGAGTGCTAGGTCAATTTACGATGTCAAAAAGCATACTTACTACAAATAAGAGGAAATCCCACATGAGATTGGGTTGGATAGAACACAATCTAGATATGGACCTTGGATTAATAAAGACTTCATAGGTCCCCAACGACCTTTCTATCTAGATGAAGCCTTTGCTAGTCAAGCGACTTTCCATGAAAAAGAATTGGCTAGGGACATGGAAGTGAACCCGTTCGAGGATGCCTTAGTATTTAGGAAGATGACCGAGTTCCTAGGAAGCTTGCCCGTCAACCTTGACATGAATTAGTGGAAAGTTGAGAGTGATAAGCCTAAGCACAAGTGGAATTGGGATAGACCGCGTAGTGATGGTAATGGAGAGTGGCACATTAGGATAACCATCTATGACCCCGATGGAGAGAAGTTTGAAAAGGCTTACCGAACCAAACATACTACTAGGAACTTAAATGATAAGTTTGATCCTTATGACATTCTAGAGGATAGGCTTACTTATATCGGTATTTAGGGGCACGACTTCGAGTCTAGCTACAAGACTCATAAATAAAGAAAAGCGCTTCGTGGGAGGCAACGCATGCTTAATTGTTTGCTTGTTTGTGTCGTATATCTTTTATTGATTGTTTATTCTCATGTTTAAATTTGTAAAAATGCTTTATTTTGTCTTTAACCTTGTCTTAATTACATATAAAGGTATTTTACATAAGGGATAAGTGTAGGGAGGATTACACACGTTTTCAAAAAGAACGTGAACATGAGAATTACGATTATTTAAAAGATATACATGTGTGTTTGTTCGAGTCAAATGCTTGTATCGAGTCATAATGAATGTTTTACAGGAATTTTTTCCAGATTCTAAAGATAAAAATTTTCCAGAAAATTGCAGACCAGTTTCTGTGATGATAACCTGACGGCGTCAGGAGGAGTAGAAACTGCTTACTAATTTTTATCGTTTTCTGAGCTACTTATAAATTTTTGGAATTTTTCAGGTCTTAATTTTCCAGAAAATCTGTAAACATCCATTCCACAAGCATTATATCCTAGTTTAGTAGAGTCTTATATATATTGTTAACGCTGATTTTACGTAAAGGTTTCGTTTGTTTTCTTCAAGTGTGCAGGTTTAATTTATCAAGAAGAAGATACATAAGATTGGAAGGAGCTTTTAACGCAAACACTCTTTTTGAAGAAAGATTTAACCACTACTTCACACGGATCCTACCGAGCTAATCAGTTTGATACTTTCGGGGAACATTGGGGACAATGTTCAGTTTAAGTGTAGGGAGGGAAAATAAAATGGGAACTTTGAAACTATGCTTATCCTTGACTATTTACCTTGTCCAATTTCATTTGTGTAATAAACCATGACAAATATCGGTTAGGGTAATTTTGGCACCAAATTTAAATTTTTTTCATGACATGTAGGAGTGGGCCATTAGTCTTAATAAAGCGTCTCATGGATAGGAAGTTATATGACTAGCACAAAAACCTTTTACCACTTAAATTCCACCCAAAATGTGAGGATTGCCCTTAGATTTGTAGGAATTAAAGCATTCATCCTTAATGCTTAGAGTGTGAATGATCGTTGCTAAACAGTCGAGTCTAAAAGACTAAAAACTGCTCAAACACCAATGCAATTAAGATCTGAGGAGTATAGAGTCTCCCCGGGTCGTTATGTCCCAGCGAGCTATGCAATGGATAAATCAACGCCTAGTAATCGAGAAGTTTGAACAGAAAAAGGATTATGAATGATATTATAACTACGAGAAAAGCCAACAAATTAAAAACGCCTTAAATGCAAATTAAAGAAAAGGATTGGCTATAAACAGTACCAAATAATGTGTTTACTTTAACCTGTTCCATTTATCAGTTCCTATTCGTATCAAAGTTTCAAGGGTAAAATAAAAGGGAGGGATGTGAATTTGACTTGTAACAGGGGTTACAAGGGGCTTTCATAGTTTGACTAATCGAGCCATCCTAGGCACACTTCATCACCAATTTAGAAAGAAGTTTTTCTCACAAACGCAATTTTCGAGGAAGGTTAGAATACATAGAAGAAGAACTATTTAATTTGGACGTGTGAACTTCTTTTGTTTGCTTTGGAAATGCATTTTAGTCGCAATTGTTATATATATTCTGAGATGATTTGATCCTATATTACGAACACCTTACCTACAAATGTCTAAAAGACCTTTTAATTCTGGACTTTTTAAGGTTTTTAAATATTCATCGAGTCTTTTGCTATTTTTAAT
>BPTQ01000008.1:299450868-299471111 GCA_019973895.1 Chrysanthemum seticuspe
TCCCCAATGACCGAGAAGTCATCCATAAACACCTCCATAGTTTCCCCGATCATGTCGTGGAAAATGGCCATCATACAACGTTGGAACGTGCCAGGAGCATTGCATAAGCCAAAAGGCATACGTCTGTAGGCAAACGTCCCGTATGGGCAGGTGAATGTGGTTTTCTCTTGATCCAGCGGATCAATGGGGATCTGAAAGTAACCCGAGAAACCATCAAGGAAACAATAGTATTCGTTCCCTGCTAATCTCTCAAGCATCTGGTCCATGAAGGGTAGAGGAAAATGGTCTTTTCGGGTGGCGTCATTTAACTTTCGATAGTCAATACACACACGCCAACCCGTAACCAATCGAGTTGGAATCAACTCGTTTTCTTCATTCGTGACAACAGTAATGCCACCCTTTTTTGGAACGCAATGAATTGGGCTAACCCAAGGACTATCAGAGATCGGGTAAATCAGACCGGCATCAAGAAGTTTGAGAACCTCTTGTTTGATAACCTCGTGAATTTTAGGATTCACCCTTCTCTGACTTTGGACTGCTGGTTTGAAGTCATCCTCCATTAAGATTTTGTGGGTACAAAACTCAGGGTTAATACCCTTAATATCGGAAAGTTTCCAAGCAATTGCTTGCTTGTGTGACTTCAAGACCTTTATGAGAGCAGTTTTCTCCTCCTCAGTTAAGTCTTTAGCAATTATGACGGGTAATTTATCATCACCCTCCAAGAATGCATACTCAAGATGAGGAGGTAGGTCCTTTAGTTCAACCTCGGGAAATTCTTCAGTAGAAGATTGCACTGATTTGATTTCCTCAATTGAGATTTCTTTCGGAGGGAGTGAAGGTAATGGATCTTCATTAAGCAATTGCTCGAGATAAAGAATATCCCCCTCCGAATCATACACACCATCAATTCCAGGCGGAATTGATTCATCAGTAGCCAAGAATTCATCGATCTCTTCCAGAAGGAAGTCACCTCCCTCAAACGGAGTGAGAGAGGGGGAAGAGTCGGCAATGATAGGATGAGAAGATGTGGTGGAATCGGAATTCCCACTCACAGAATTATGAAGATAACCAAGAAACTCTTGAGAGTACTCCTCTGAAGCAATGTCAATTAAATCGACTCGATTAATTGATTCAGTGTCATAATTTGAGGATTACCTCGAAGTTTGATCGAGGTTAAAGGTAACAGCTTCATTACCCACACGGAGAGTGATCTCTTGCTCAAATACATCTATAAGAGCACGGCCCGTCCTTAGGAATCCCCGCCCAACAATGAGGGGAACCCGAGGATCAGCATCGAAATCAACGACCACAAAGTCAGCTGGGAAGTGGAACTTTCCTACTTTCACAAAGACATCCTCGGCGATTCCAAGAGGACGCGAGATAGATCGATCTGCAAGCTCAAGAGTCATGCAGGTAGGAATAAGTTCCGGGAGAGAAAGTTGCTTCCACACTGAATACGGCATCAGATTGATGCTTGCACCAAGATCGGCAAGGGCAAAGCATTCAATCATCCCAGGAAAAACACAAGGAAGAAGGAATTTTCCGGGATCTCCAAGCTTCTCGGGAAGCTTTTTCAACAAGACTGCTGAGCAATTTTCATTCAAGGGAGTTTTAGCCATTTCAAATAGCTTTTCTTTGTTGCTCAGCATATGTTTCAGAGTGGATGCAAATTTGGGCATCAACATGATGGCATCCGCGAAGCTTATGTCAAAGTGAAGCTCTTGGAAAATCTGAAAGAACTTTTCCATCTGATGACTAGCTTTCTCGCGGAGCTTTTGCTCATGTAACCGTGAGGGGTAAGGAATAGAAGTTTTGGATTTAGGGTCACAAACTGGAGGTTCAAAAACGACTCCAGGCTTGGGTTTGGGGACAACCTGAGGATGGACATTATTGGCACTTCCGTTATTAGTAGGAAGTTCCTTGTCCTTTGTCGCCTCAGGTTCGCTTTCCACTACCTTCGGGAGAGAGGAAGAAGAGGTAGTAGGAATAGCGGGTCCAGAATAAGAAGCACCACTTCGGGTTGTGATCGCTTTAGCATCGCCCCTCGGATTAGCGATCGTGTTGCTAGGTAGAGTACCTGAGCCCGAGGGTCGATCATTTAAAGACTTCTTGATCTCAGAAATCTGGCTGACCAACAACCGATTCATTTCTTCCTGGGATTTCATGAATTGTTTCAACAGCTCATCGGAAGATGGTCCAGTTGGAACAATGGCTTGATTTTGAGCAGGAAAATTCTGGCCTCTATTGTTAGGATTAGGGCCTTGATTCTGAAAATTCCCTGGATTATTGCCATGATAATACCCTGGGTTGAAATTTCCCTGACCTGGGTTTCTATTGTAATTTCCTTGATGTTGGAAATTTTGATTCTGATTTTGAAAACCGTTGTTTTGATTGAATTGACCTTGGTTTTGAAAACCTTGGTTCGGTCTATTCTGATTCTGGTTACGGTTTTGATTCTGATTGAAACCGGGAGGTCCAGAGTAGTGGTTAGGACGGTGGTTCTGGTCTACAGGAGCACGATATTGGTTGCCTCCTTGATTAGACATCCCGCCCACAGCATTGGCTTCAAAGGGATTACCATCGGTGGCCATACAGTTATAATAAGCATGGGGGCCACCACAGGTAACACAGACTTCCACTTTCTTAACTTCAGCAGGAGGTGAAGTTTGTGGAAAAGAGACTTTCTTCTGGTTGGAAAGAACCAAAGCTTGAATAGCTTCCGTGAGTTTATCAATCTTAGCATCGGTGCTAGACTGACTCACGGGCGATGAAGAAGAAGAAGGACCAACACTGACTTGGGAAACAACCGGCTTGCTTCGTGCAGTGCGGACCTTGGACTTGTTTTCGATGATCGCTAAAGCTTCTTTGACAGTTTTGCTTAGGAAATTTCCTCCCGCGGAGGAATTGAGAGAATCTTGGTCAGATTGACTCACTCCATTGTAGAAAGTATCGAGTTGCATTAACTCGGAGAAACCGTGGTGAGGACATTTGCGAAGCAATTCCTTGAAACGATCCCACGATTCACTGAAGGATTCATCAAACTTCTGAGTGAACTTGATGATTTCGTTTTTAAGACTCGTGGTCTTGGATGGTGGATAGAATTCATTCACAAATTTCTTCACCAGATCTTCCCATGTCTCTATTGATTGAGGGGGTTGTTTTTCAAGCCAAATCCGGGCTTGCCCCTCAAGAGAAAACGGGAACAGAAGAAGCTTAACAGCCTCAGAAGGGACATTCTTATACTTGATGGTAGATGCAATCTTGTTAAACCATCGAATATGAGCATGAGGATCGTCCCGCTCAAAACCGTAGAACTGATTTGAAGTTACAAGATTCAGTAACCCGGTCTTGAGTTCAAAATTTTCAGCCACGATGGCTGGTACAACGATAGCATCTCCATACCCGTCGATGGGTGCCTGGAGAAGCTCACACATAGGAATCTCATCCGCCATGATAGCGGAAGTAGTGTGAACAGTCCGGATCTCAGATCCGACTGATGGAGCAGAAAGTCTACGAACACGCCTTCTTGGAATCTTGACAAGCTCACGAAATGGGCTTACAGATCTAGAAGAGCGAGTGCGCATACACAAGAGTTAACTCTAAGGAAACTCAGAGTTAAGGAGAGAAATGGAATTATGAAATCTTTCACATGAGAATGAGAATTATGAAGACGTTTTGTAAAAATGGGGTGAGAAGAATCTTTATGGGTTTTCTGGTTCTGAAACGTCGATATCACAACAAAATCAATTAACACAAAATCGAGGCAAAACAACAGTGAACTTAACCAATAATCCAAGATGAATGGCTTCTTTAAAAAAGGTACACCAATCACAATGGACACAAAGGAAAGTTTTATATCTTTAGTTCGGGAACTTATTATGGTCGCACCCCCAGTTAGGTAGTGCACTGCCTTGGTTTTCGGTGGTAATCTTTTAAGTTGTTAATTATTAGAGAAAACGACGATTCTTTTTGTATTTTTATTTTTGATACATATATAGAAATAAAAGAAAAATATTTTTGTGTTTTATACGTTTTTGGATGTTTTTGGGTTTTTGGATTTTTTAGAAGAAAATATGGATATATATATATACAAAGATGGATGATATAAACAATGAGTGAGGATTCAATCAACTAATCTGCTAAAACGGGAGATAAATCAGCACAGCTCCCCGGCAGCGGCGCCAAAATTTGATCGTTGCTAAACAGTCGAGTCTAAAAGACTAAAAACTGCTCAAACACCAATGCAATTAAGATCTGAGGAGTATAGAGTCTCCCCGGGTCGTTATGTCCCAGCGAGCTATGCAATGGATAAATCAACGCCTAGTAATCGAGAAGTTTGAACAGAAAAAGGATTATGAATGATATTATAACTACGAGAAAAGCCAACAAATTAAAAACGCCTTAAATGCAAATTAAAGAAAAATAAAAAGATAAAACCTATTAAATAAACGCTATCACTATATTTAAAGTGATGAACGTTTAAAAACTAAAACGTACGTTTAAATCAAAATCTACGTGACGTACAAAATAAAAAAGTGAAACTAAGTCAATATTAACCCTAAAAATATGAAAATGGTGTTTCTACAATCCTAATGATATAAGAAAATTTATGGAAAAAGAAAATTATTTTTAAAAACTAATTATCTAATTAAAAACTATTTTTAACTAATAATTAATTACCTAAAATACAAGAAAATAGGAAATTAGGCTAGAAAAATAAGATTAACACTTAGAAAAGTCTAAAATATCAAAATAGACTTTTCAAAACTATTTTTGTATTTTTGTGACTATTTATCTATTTTCTAGAAATTTTAAACTATTAAAAACTAATTAAATGACTAAAAATTACCAAATGAGCTATGAAAAATCTAGAAAATTACTTTTTCTACTTTTTATATTTATCTAAGCCTAAGAAAAATGAAAACTTATTTTTTTGGAACCTTTTCTGAATTTTTTGTATTAAATGCTATTTAAAAAGTATTAAAAACTAATTAAAAATAGGAAAAATAGCAAAACAGTTGAGAAAAATCTGAAAATTTCAGGAAAATTCTAAAATAATATATAGAAGCTAGGAAAAATGGAAAAACAGTATGCTATGTGGAGAAAAATGAAACTGCTCAATCAAGTGCTTATTGAAATAAGCACTTGTTAAGCAAATGAACTAAACAAGCTATCTACTGATTACAGAAGCTGTGAAACACTAAATATGATCAAATGAAACAGAAATCAACAAGTTATAACTACTGATTGGCCAATTAACACAGATTTGATGTTTGTGAATTAAGCTAAAACAGTTAATTGGTGGCACTTTGCAGACCAAGATTAAGCAACCAAATAAGCTATAATCTAAAAACCAATTATTGAGTCTTAAACTAGACCTAGGTGACTAATTATAACCAAAGGACCAGACCTTATCAAGCTTATATGAGTCCTGTGCAAGCTACACAAGAACTGAGGAAAAGCTCAGCTGATACTGAGTTTGGTGCAGGGCACCTGAGCCCTGATTGGAGCTTATGCAGAAGCTTATCCAAAAGGCTTGAACCAAAAACAGATACTAGGTCTTATAAACCACCTAGAGGACTACTTGTAACCAAAAATTCAGACTCTAAAAACCTTTAATGAGGACTGTGCTTCATCTGCAATTTCTGCATAAAAAACATTTTTGCATGATTTGACTTTTTGAAACAAAGATGAACTTTGACTAAAGTGAAGTTTGATCCAACTTTTATGACTGATTATGGTGTGTTATGATGAAATGAACTTAAAACCAGCTTTGTTTAAGACTTTTAATCACAAAATGATGATTTGCTCTTTTAAAAATCACAACAGTGGACTGTGAGGAGGATTTGAAAGTAATTTTGACTTTTTGAGCTAGCAAACCCAAGATATAGGCTCAATTAAGCTTAAACACACTTAACACTCATGAACTAACAGAACTTGACTAAAGAACTAACCTCTACACCAGTTTAAACAGTAGTACCAAACACCCCTTAATCTAACTGTTTAACAAATTAAAACTAGGCTAAAACTTAAACAAGTACAGATTATGATCAAATTGACTAATGCTAACTTAAATACTGTTATTAAGACAAGTTCCAACTACTGAATGCCACTGAAACAGATTATGCTAAAAAGGAGTTTGAACTTACAATTTGTCCAAGGCCACAATGGCCTGCCAACTATGAAACAAAGAACACTATCCTAATTTATTCAACCCCCTGCTTCCATTTCAACCTATTACCATTCCTGAATCAATCCAGATCACCCCTGCATCATTTGTTCTCCAACTTTGACTTTTGTTGACCAAATGCAATATTGTTTCAATCTTAAACACAAGCTTATAAAAAGCTATTTTAAGCTAATATAAGCTTGTTCTAACTTATAAATAAGCTTATTGAAGCTTGGGATTCATAATTTAGAATTGGAAAATTCAACAGTGACCATGAACTTTGAAATAAAACCATAAACTGGAATTGAGGATTAAAATGAGTTGCAATACAATTTAATAACTTTGTTTGATACAATTTAACTAGGAAATACAACTGAAAGCTGATTAAGACATATTAATCTAAAATACGACATACATTTTCATAAAAATAAAAACTAACTATCTTCAAGCTTCCTCTTGGCCTCCTTTTATGCTCCCAAGAGTTTTCTCTCACCTTCTGAGCAAATCCCAACATGAACCTCAGCCATTGATTGGCTAAACACAATCCTAGCCGTTTATGTGTTTTTGGCGCCAACTTCTGTTTTTGATATCTTGGGCAGGAAAGGAATGCAATTAATGCTTCTGCAAGGTTGGTGAGGAGGGGGGAGACAAAAGGTGGTTTAGAGTGGGTTGGTAGGCTAGTTGGTGGCTGGTGGTGGTAGCAGACAAAGGTGTCGGGGGGGGGGGGGGGGGACAGGGAAGACAACTGGGGCGGTTTATTTTATTTAAATGGTGGGTAGTGGGTTGGGTTGTCGGGTTAAGGAACCGGGTAAACAATTTTGGGCCAAGGGTTTATGGATTGGGCTTGGGTAGTTATATTAGGGTCCGGATTGGTTTGTAGGATTATTAAACATAGGGACCAATTTTGCACTTTCTCAAAACCAAAGGACCAGAACTGTAACTTATGAAAAGTAGTCAAAAGGGTTTGTTTTGCCAATTCAAATAATCCAAGGGTTAGTTTTTAACATTTTTGAAATTCCCAAGGACTAATTTTGGGCATTTTGGATTTTCAGGGACTGAATTGTAATTTCCTCAAAACTTTTAGATTTTCCACCAAAGGACTAAATATGACAATTTGTGATTTTAAAAAGACCTTTGGTGACTTTTCTTTTGAAATTTTGGCTCAGGGACTATTTTTGACAATTTTATAAACTTGGGGGACTAAAACTGCAATTTTTGCAAATTTGATATGTTTTTCATCTGATTTTGATATTTTTGCATTTGAAACACATAAAACACTGATTTGTGATATTTTGATCATTTTGATGTGTTTCTGAGTGTTTTCAGATGATTTTGCAGTTTATTTTGTATAAAAATGATGAGTATTTACACACTCATCAGTGAACCGGTAGTATAATAGATTCTAGAACTTGTTTTGTGATGCATTCCGAGATCGCTAGTAAGACTACACTTGTGTAGTTAGGAATAACTAAATGATAAGAGGCATTAGGATAACCCTTGTTTGATACCCGTAATATAATTACTTCTTCCACATCGGTTGAGTAATTCCCCCACACCCTTGCGTTGTACTCATCTTTAGTACACGATACCCCTAGTTAACCCCTTAGAGCCTATCCTTTTCGCGGTTCTCGTGATGTTTCGGTTTTCCGGAATATCAATGAAGAGCATTGTTTACAATCCACCCCCAAATGTACACCCAAATTGCCTTAGCCTACCTTGTATGCACTCACTTTTAGTGCATTATTGTTATTATAATAAACCTTTAGTTCAATTATCTAGTTGCTTGCATAAGTTGCTAAGTCGAGTCATATCCTTTGTACACAGTTTTGGGACGATTGAGACTCATGGGAAAAATTAAATTTTATGAAATGACGGGAAGGGAACGTTAAATTCAAATTCCATTTATTTGCGTAATAATGTACTCCAAGTGTTTTGATCTTTTCAATTCGGGTCAAATTAGTGTTAGAGTAATAAAAACTCAAGTGTAGAGATGTGCCTATAAATCCCTATTATTTTGATGTTATCGTAGAGGATGGTAGAGTAAAAGTGTATGAAAAAAAAATCGAAAAAAATTAGAAAAAATATAAATAAAAAAGGGTGGATGGTCCAAAAAATATACAAATTTTCCACCTTTTACTATTGTGACAATAAACTTTTAATTTTCCTATTAAAACTAAAAACTTTCTTAATGACTCTTATTGTAACCAAAATTACCACGTGGCAACATTACCCGATCATTAACCCGAAAAAACGCATTTCTACCCGTTTTAAAATTCCGGGGGACCATTTTTGCCAACTTACGAAACATAAATACATTTATTAAACAAAATAATAGCCCACACAGGGGTGCGTTTGGCTTGTGTTGGGTCAACAACAATCCCAAGGAGTGTTATGTTTGTTTGTGGTACGATTCAGGTAGATCACACATAGAGCTCTCTTTTTTTTCCTTTCTTTGGCCATTGATAAAAGCAACAACCCATTAGGGGCTGTTTTGGTTCGGACTCCATTAAGCACCCACAAGAGTGCGCTTGTTTATGCCATTGGGTCAACGAGGCACCCAAGAGGGTGTTTGCCCTTGCGTATGACAGCCATCCCTACATCCGTAACATCACGACAACCAATCCATTATCATAAATACTAACAGATCTACGGTCACATCGCAGCGAAAGCTTCATAACGGTAACGGCTCTATTTCCGATTGAGCGTTTAAAGCCAAATGGTGATGGCTTTGTCCTTCAACCAACAGCCACCGCCGAGAAACAAGAGAGCATTGTTTCCGGTCAAAACAAAAGCTAAACAATCATCAGGTATTTCTGTGACAACTCGTAATTTCAGGTCATTTTCAAACTTTAAAAGTTTCACTATTTCATCATTTATCGTAAACTAGGTTTACGATTATCAAATTCGCGTAACCTTAGTGGTTTAGCTGCGAATTCATGAACATTTTATCGAGGACATTTCATATAGACTAGATTTATTCTACATATCATTAGCATCGTTATCATCATTTCAGTTCACGCATGAATTTGCATATTTCATTAAACGTTTATTTTCCTATTAAATAAACGCTACCGCGTAAACATTTATTTTGAATGTTGATCCGACACTTCCAAAAATTTTCCTAATATATTTTTATATTCATATTAAGTTTATAAAAATATTATTATTAGTTTACCCGGTGTTTTAAATTTATTTTGTATATAAATTGTTATATTAATATAATTACGACGGTTTTCGTAAATTCAACACGATAATTATTATTTCACTCAAATTTTGCAAGAAATGTATTTTTTTATAACTTTTATGACATCAATATATTTTATTTTGATCCGTTAAAATTTAGTTTTTAGCTAACGCTACCCTAACTGTTTCAATAAATATACAAGTTATTAATTATTATTGAATAATTACACTTTACTTATACATATAAATACTTATCAAAAACAAAACACATCCTTTCTTTTTTTATCATGAAGGTCGACACCCAAGTGTGACTCACCCAACTTGTATCAAATATCTAGTAACTTATAATGTATTATAATCTAATATCTTCACATACTTACCAAATTCACAAAGTGTAAAAAAAAAAAAACCAAACTCTCTCTTCCATTTCTCTCCTAAAAACTGGCCACTATAGAGGATCAAGAAGGAGTTCATAAAATTTTTCCAAGTCAAGTTCTATACAATCTAGTCACACTCTTAGTTTAGGTTTTGAAATAAAAATCTAGGGTGTTTAGGATTAAACCTTTGTTCACTTCACCTCATCAAGTCACTAGTAAGCATCTCATATTCATGTTCATATTTCATATTTATTTTGTGTTCATTTCATCATATATAAGAAAAGTATGCAAGTCATAATGATGTTTATACCACTTTTTAATGTTTTTAAGTGTTATATATATATTTATCATCCTATAATTACTCCTTGAAACATATCACTATTGGTGATGTCTAGGAACCCATGACACCCTAAGAAGGTGTATGGTAGGATTAGAATATCTTCGGCATTGGTTTGAAGTGGTTAGAATAGGTTTTGCGCAAGAAAAACTCATTTCGACAACTATAAAATAGGGTCTGATGGTTCTGTGAAATCTGGGAAAATTCGACAGTTTGAAAAATATTTTGATCTAGATATTTAGAAAATAAACTTTAAAACGAAAACGTGGCCGCTTGAACGGATTAAAACGGAGCTATAACGAAGAAGTTATGATTTTTTCAAGTTGACGACGAAAACTAATTGTTTCAGAAAAATTCAGTATACTGTCTCGACTTTTTACGAGTCAAAAATGAGTCTTAAGCGTTATAAATTGTGTCGACTTATCAAAAATATATTAGTATACTTTGATACGATTCCGAGGACATATCAGAACGTAGAAAACGGACTTAAAACGAAGAAATTGTGGCCAATTAAAGTTTAACGAAACTTATATTTTTGACAGCAACTTGTAAAAATGCATATGCTGATATGATTTTAAATCGAGGTTTTGACCCCTTTCGGGTCCGAATTGGCTTAAGTGTAAAACACGAAAGTTGTCTGAAATGATGTTTTACTAATTATTTCAAGAATTTTAAGCTTAAAAGTGTAAACTGAGAGATTTAAGCATGGTCAAAGACGGACGATTTTTCTGAAAAAGTCAAAGTACCCATTGCTGATGGGAAATAAAATTGGTGTTTTTAAGCGTTTTCGAGTCCGTTTGTGTCACACCCCCAATTTACCTGTTTTGCAGCGGAATGGAATTCCTGGGGGATTGACTGTCATAGCACCACAATCACAGTTATATTGAACGACCTAAAGTGTCGTTTTAAAAACACATCGTTTGATATTTAACAAAAGCGTTCAGAGTTACAACATAGGTCCCAAAAGGTTACAAAGTTTGCGGAAACATAAATATATTACAAGTCCAAACGATGGTTTTGAAATAAAGTGCCATAATGTACAATGATATAAGTCGACGCCGCGACTCAAAATGTGGTTCCTTAACCATGCCATGATGATAATACCTTAGTTACCTGAAAATACATTGCTAAAACGGGGTCAACAATAATGTTGGTGAGAAATCATAGGTTTAAGTAAATGTTTTATACGACTACGCAAGTATAGATCAGGCATGACAATCATGTCACGTAAAAATGTTACAATTGCAATAAGTCCATGACACCGAAACTAGACAATTCATAATGTATGCCCCAATAGAGTGTTTGCCAGACAACTCAATAATGTTATTAAATGAAATGCATCCGTATGACTAGTTGGGATTCACCAACCCGGATGGAGGCGTCACCCTCGATAGATCTATCCACTCACCCTCGCTTCAAAGATTAACGGTTCATGTTCAGGTAATGGGGACTTTCAATTGGCAAATGTGGTAACTTAAGCAATGTAATTGAATTTAACATACTTGGTATCGTAATAAAAATGTTGTGCAATGTATTCTCCCCCGTAAGTTTGAAAATAATTAAAAGCATGATCGACGGGGCTATGAAAACTCACTTGGTAAACTGGTGTGATGACAAGAGTGAGTACACTGAGGTATATCGGGATGCTTTAATCGGGACCTATTACGAATGATATGATATGTAATGAGTTGCAATGTAATGTTATGCATGCATTTCGTATGTTATTTATACCATTTGCGAGTTTTGAAAAATATTACTTATCGTCGAAAAATACTCTTTTGACGTCTTGACCATTCTTAAATCACTTTACAAGTTTTTACGTCAAAATGTCATCCTACAATGGTTTTGTAATGATTTATAGTGAAATTTTCACTTTTCGTCGTAAAATAAAGTCGTCGGAAATTTCATGAAATTGACAAAAATGGCTTCGAAAAACTAGTCGTAAAATGGTGTACGTCGATCGTTAGGAAATGAACTCGACGGTTTTGGAAAGTTTGTATCAAAATCTAGAAGTTTCAGTTCAGGAGTTTTCGACATAAAGGTCTCGAACATAAAGATAATAAGGGTTAAAGATGGTGATTTTGTCTAGTTGTTGTGTAAAAAGTGAGTTTCGGCCAGTTTTAAGCATCCGTAAATAATTTATTAAAACTCCGCTATACAAACGGTCGATTGTTTTGAAAAATATGTTCGGTGATCTCGATTTTACTAGAAGACATCTCGTTTCAAAAAGTTCCACATCAACGTTAAAAACAGCCACCAACATGGTCGTTTTAGTTACCGTAATACTTATCTCGTAAAAATAATATAGTTTTTCAGAAAATAATAGTTACGGCAATTTTATGAAAACGTGCATATCTTAGTCGTTTCAAATCCGTTTTCTACGTATAATACGTCCTTAGCTTCGTATCAAAGTATACTAATATATTTTTGATAATTCGAAATAATTTGTGAAGCTTAAGGCTTGTTTTTAACTCGTACTAACCAAAAACATGTTGCTGAAATTTCAGAAAAAAATATATTTCGTCGTCAAACTTTAAAAATTCATAACTTCTTCGTTATAACTCCGTTTTAATCCGTTCAAGCGGCCACGGATTCGTTTTAAAGTATATTTTCTAAATATCAAGGCCAAAAAGTCGTGCCTACTGTCGGATTTTCCAGAAAATCAAAACAAGGACAGAACACTTTTTATACATATCGAAAATAGTTTTTCTCGTACTAAACCTATTCTAATCCCTTCAAATCAACTCCAAAGCTAATCTAATCCTACCATACACCTTCTTAGGGTGTCATGGGTTCCTAAACATCATCAAGACCAAAGTATACCAAGGGGATAATTATAGGATGACCTTATATATATATATTTCTAAAAATCATGTAAAAATGGTATAAACAACACAAATCATGCATGCTTGCTCCAAAAATGAAGAGATACTTATGAAATGAAAAGGAAAGAGAAAAAATATAAATGATATGCTTACAAGTTAATATGATGAGGTGCAAAGAACAAGGTTTAGCCTAAACACTCTTGGTTTTTATTTCAAAACCTTATAAAGAGTGTGATTCTAGATTGTAATTACTTGCTTGAGAAATTTTTGTTGATCCCTTGGAAAACCCTTGATGTTGAACCGGTTTTTGATGGAGAGAAACAAAGAGAAAACTTTTTTTTTTTTAACTTTGAAATAATAGAGAAAGAATGAGATAAGTAACTAATGTATGACTTTATGTATATGTAAAAGTCTTAACAATCAAGAACCATACATCATTAATTACTACCCTCCCCCTTGGTCGGCCAAGGGGGGAGGAATTTGAAGATATTTTGTTTTTTTTTTTTAACCTTTCATATATATTGTGTAAATGAATTTGTATAAGTGTTAGAAAATGTAAGTAACATAGGTAGTAAAAATAACTTGTAAGATAAATGGTAGCTTTTAGGTAAAAAGAGATTTTTAATAGATCAAAGTAGAATGTAATGAGATCATAAAAATTGTAAAAATACATTCCTTGTGAAATTTGAGTGATATAATAATTATCGTGTAATTTTAAGAAAAGTGTCGTAATAATATAACTTTAACGATTTATATACAAAATAAATTTAAAACACTAAGTAAACTTAAAATATAGTTTTTATAAACTAAATGTAAGTATAAAAATATTTCGGGATCATTTTTGAAAGTAACGGATTAAATATTCAAAATAATAACTCACGCGATAACGTTTATTTAATATAAAATTTACGCGGTAAAGGTGAAATGCAATGTCATGAATGAACTAACGTGATGCAAATGATGTTAATGAAATGTAGACTAAACTTAGTCCATATGAAATGTTCGTGATGATATGATCATGAATTCGCCGTTAAACCATTAAGGTTACGCGAATTTGGAACACGTAAACCTAGTTTACGATAAATGTTGAAATTGTAAGGCATGAATTGTTTCGAGAAATGACCTGGAAGTACGGGTTGTCACATTCGCCCATCCAAAAAGGAATTCAGTCCCTGAATTCAATCGTTGTTAGGTCTAACGGTGTCGGTGAAAAGATGAGGATACTTGTGGCGCATCTGGTCTTCCCGTTCCCAAGTAAATTCAGGACCTCTTCGAGAATTCCAGCGAACCTTCACGATAGGAATACGACTCTGTTTCAACTGCTTGACCTCGCGGTCCATGATTTCTACAGGTTCCTCCACAAAATTGAGTTTGTCGTCGAGTTGAATTTTTCCCAATGGAATAATGAGCGATTCGTCCGAAAGACACTTCTTCAGGTTTGAAACGTGAAACGTGTTGTGTACATGACTAAGTTCTGACGGAAGATCAAGTCGATAAGCTACTGGACCAACTCTGCTCAAAATCTTGAATGGTCCAATGTATCTCGGGTTCAACTTCCCGCGCTTTCCAAATCGTACCACGCCCTTCCAAGGCGATACTTTCAACATAACCTTGTCACCCACTTGAAATTCCAATGGTTTGCGCCTAACATCCGCATAACTTTTCTGTCGGCTTCGGGCAGTTCTGAGTCTATCTCGAATTTGAACTATCTTTTCTGTCGTTTCCCGTACCATTTCTGGACCAGTGAGTTGTGCGTCTCCGACCTCGGCCCAACAAACAGGTGATCGGCACTTTCGACCATAGAGTGCCTCGAATGGTGCCATCTTTATACTGGTGTGATAACTATTGTTGTACGAGAATTCTATCAATGGCAAATGGTTAGCCCAACCATTTCCAAAATCAATTACACATGCCCTCAGCATATCTTCTAAAGTTTGAATTGTCCTTTCACTTTGACCGTCGGTTTGTGGGTGATACGCTGTGCTCATCTCTAATCTGGTTCCAAATGAATCTTGCAATGATTTCCAGAAGTTTGAAGTGAATCGACTATCTCTGTCGGAAATGATGGAAATTGGTGCACCGTGCCTTGAGACTATTTCCTTGACATAAAGTCTAGTGAGTTGTTCCATGGAATAAGTCTCTCTAATTGGTATGAAATGGGCTGATTTGGTAAGGCGGTCAACAATTACCCAAATAGCGTCGTAACCTCCCGATGTCTTAGGAAGTTTTGTAACAAAGTCCATCGTAATGCGTTCCCATTTCCATTGAGGAATTTCTGGTTGTTGGAGTAATCCTGAAGGCTTCTGGTATTCGACTTTTACCTTAGAGCAGGTAAGGCATTTGCTAACGTACGTGGCAATCTCTGCTTTCATGTTCGGCCACCAATAAAGTTTCTTAAGATCTTGATACATCTTATCCGATCCTGGGTGAATAGAATACTTTGACTTATGCGACTCATGCATAATCAATTCTAGTATTCCGCCATACAATGGAACCCACATTCTATCCTTGAAACATAATACTCCATCTGCTCTCTTTACAAAACCGTTTGCGTTCTCGGGCATACCATAAAGCTTTTCACTTGGTCGGTTTTCCTCCTTAAGTGCCTCGATCTGAGCTTCGTGGATTTTCGATGGTAAAGGCGAATTAATCGTCATTCCCAATGATAGAACTCTTAAAGGTTTGGGCCTCTCTTTCCGGCTAAGAGCATCGGCCACAACATTGGTTTTTCCCGGGTGATACTTGATTTCACAATCATAGTCGCTGAGTAACTCCAACCAACGACGTTGCCTCATGTTAAGTTCCTTTTGATCAAGAATATATTGCAAACTCTTGTGGTCAGTAAACACAGTGCACTTCGTACCGTAGAGGTAGTGTCTCCAAATCTTGAGTGCAAAAACTACGGCTCCTAACTCGAGATCATGAGTGGTGTAATTCTTCTCATGAGTCTTAAGTTGTCGAGAAGCATACGCTATCACCTTCTCGTTTTGCATTAAAACAGCCCCAAGTCCTTTATGCGAAGCATCGCAATATACAACAAAGTTCTCAATCCCTTCGGGTAGTGCCAAAATTGGCGCACTGCAAAGCTTTTGCTTCAACAACTGAAAAGCAGCTTCTTGTTTCTTTCCCCACTCGTACTTCTTGTTTTTCTGTGTCAACTTGGTCAAAGGTCTAGCTATCTTTGAAAAACCTTCGATGAACCTTCGGTAATACCCGGCAAGTCCTAGAAATTGTCGAATTTCCGTAGGATTTGTTGGAGTAGCCCAATCTTTCACGGCTTCAATCTTTGCGGGATCAACTTGTAGTCCTTGACTATCGATGATGTGACCAAGAAATTGCACTTTTTGATTCCAAAAATCACACTTCGAAAATTTGGCATACAACTTCTCGTTCTTGAGTAGCCTTAAAATCGTCCTTAAATGCTCTTCGTGCTCTTCTTTGCTCTTTGAGTAGATCAATATGTCGTCGATGAAAAACTTGTCCAAATACGGTTTACATACTCTATTCATGAGATCCATGAATACCGCAGGTGCATTAGTCAATCCGAACGGCATCACTTGAAACTCGTAATGACCGTAACGTGTTCTAAACGCTGTTTTCGGAATATCCTCCTCCCGAACTCTAAGTTGATGGTAACCCGACCGGAGATCAATCTTGGAGTAGATACTAGAACCTTGCAACTGATCGAATAAGTCGTCGATTCTGGGGAGTGGGTAATGATTCTTCACCGTTAACTTGTTCAATTCTCTATAATCTATGCACATTCGGAAGGATCCATCTTTCTTCTTCACAAACAAGACCGGTGCTCCCCAAGGCGAGGAACTCGGCCTAATGAATCATTTGTCTAGAAGTTCTTGCAATTGATTAGACAACTCTTGCATTTCGGATGGTGCTAAACGGTACGGTGCTCGCGCAATAGGTGCAGCTCCGGGAACTAAGTCAATTTGAAACTCTACTTGTCGTGCCGGTGGAAGTCCCGGTAAATCCTCGGGAAAAACTTCAGAAAATTCTCGGACAATTGGTACATCTTCAAGTCGCTTCTCCTCCGACTTCTTCTCGGTTATATGGGCTAAGAAAGCAAGACAACCTTTCTTTATGTACTTCTCCGTTTTGATGCACGATATGATACTAAGTCTAGTTCCACTTCGTTCCCCACGAATAATCAAAGTTTCGCCGTTATAAGGAAGATGAACAACTTTTTCGTCACAAATGATCTTTGCACGATGTTTGGATAGCCAATCCATGCCGATGACGACGTCGAAACTACCAAGTTCTACGGGCATGAGGTCTATGTTGAAGGGATGATTTAGAAAATTGAATGTGCAACCGCGGACAATGGTGTTGGTGCTAACTAAGTTACCATTAGCTAATTCGACAATGTATGATATGTCTAAGGTGGTTGGTTTAATGTTGAGCAAAGGTGCAAATGCAGTGGACACAAAACTTTTATCGGCACCCGAATCAAATAAAACTGAAGCGTAACGATTATTGAGAAGGAACGTACCCGTGATAACGTTCGGGTCCTCCCTATCTTCTCCGCCTCCTATGACGTAAACCCTTCCTTGTTCCGTACCTCCTTGATTCGGATTTCCTTGGTTTCTTCCCTTCTTACATTCCGACTTGTAGTGTCCACGTTCCCCGCAACCAAAACATGTAACTTGTGGCGACTTGCAATCCCTAGTTCGGTGACCAACTTTCTTGCAATTCTCACATGGATCAGGACATCGACCCGGTTTGTGATGACTCGAACACCTATCACATTTCGGCAAAACCCCCGAGTACCCTTTTCCTTCCTTTTGACCCGCAGCAAAGCCTTAGCAACCTCTTGCCTCTTGGGTGGTTGTTGAGTAGCATTTCTACCTCTAGTGTTGTCCCACTTCCGTTTGTTATTGTTGCTATTGTTGTTGTTGTAGTTGGCTCGGTTGTTGTTGTAATTGAAGCGGTTGTTGGGGTTGTTGTTGTTGTTTCGGTTGGTGTTGGTGTACTTACCTCTCTTCACCACTTGTGCCATCAACTTCTGAGTCACTCGAATAGCTTCCTCAATTGTTTGTGGATCAAACGAAGTCACATCTCCTTGAACAACCTCGGGAAGTCCCCCGATAAAAGCCTCTAGTAACTTCTCGTTATCCGATACCATTGACGGGCATAACGCAGCCAATTCTTGGAATCTCGGAATGTAAGTGTCAATATCGTACCCAATAGTTACTAGTTCATAGAACTCCGTCTCTAACTTTTTCACTTCCGTTCGAGGACAAAACTTCTTAGTCACCAAACCCTTGAATTGCTCCCAAGTAAGCTTGAAAGCATTCTCCATTCCAATCGGTTGAGCATATGAATTCCACCACGACAATGCTCCATCGAGTAATGTACTCATAGCAAACTTGACCTTACTATCATCCGGGCAATTACACAACAAGAACACGGACTCCAATTTCTCAAACCATCGCACCATGGCTGTGGCTCCTTCAGTCCCTCTAAACTTGGTGGGTTCACCACTTTTGAAATCCTTGTACGAACATTTCTTAACTCCGGATCCTCCGGCATTTCCAGTAGGAGCAGCAAGCCTAGCGGCTTCAGCAGCAGCCGCGGCCTCAGCAGCAGCAGCAGCCACTGTTTCCCTTTCAACTCTTAAAGCATCGGCTATGCTATCATTCACCAACTTTTGAATAGCCGCTTGGGTCATTTCAATTGTAGCTTTCTTCGGTTCCATAACTCTTCAAAATCACAAGATGAAACAATCATGAGAACTCGTAAGTAGAAACAACCATCATACAAATATATCCACAACCACAACATGCATAAAGTAAATAGAATCACAACGGAACAATAACGAAATATCACAATATAATCACAACACACGTGGATAATATACATGAAAATTTCGGCCTACATGGACCGATATCATAGATAATAAAAACCATTCCTACATAGTAGAGTCAATACTTGATACATTTGTTTGTACAACAATCAAAAGACAACAAGTTCTTTAAACTACGTCACACACCTCGTGACTAGGATAATAATGGTCAAAATTATACATGACAAAAGTCTACATAAGGCACCTCATGGTGCTCCGCCGGCTCGATCCTGGAGATCACGAACCTGAGTAGTCAAGCTAGCAACCAAACTCCTCAACTCTCCAATCTGACCCTGCAAAGTAGCAATACTCTCCCTGTCCTCTAACTACCTATTCTGAATACTCTGATGTGACAAATCAATAGAAACCCTGCCTAACACTAGGCCCTCGACCTCCTCCGCAATGGTCTCAACCCTATCTACCGACAGTTCCTCCAACTGCCGTGACAACCTATCTATCTAAATCTGCTGACTATCAATACGGGCTCCTAACGCCTCGGTAGAAGGCTGTCGAGCAGCTGCAGCCTTAGAGCTCTCGCCTAACTCGAACCTAACAGGTGGCTCGGGTTCTGTAGATGGTGGTGTAGGGATGTCAAAACGAGCACGCTTTTTGAGCGGCAAGTCTGATGTAGGCAAAGGATCCCTAAGAAAATATGATGAGGATGGTGATGATGATGGTGCTAGTAGTGGTGATGGTGGGTGTATCGGATCGTGAGCAGGGCTAACATGTGGAGTGGGTGCGACCTCGCCCTCCTCAAAGGGTTCAGTCTCCGTGTCAGTCATAACAGGTGGAAAGGCTGGAGTAGAGCCAATCGAAGATAAGATCTCAGTGGAGTGTGATGAAACATCATCCATGTTAGGGTCAACTGGGACATCTTCCGAGTTAGTGTCCGATGATATGGTGATGGGATGTGAATCTGAAGACATCTCTGTGACAACCGATGTGAAATAAAAGTAAATAACTCGGATAAAGTGTAAGTGAATCCGCATGAAAAGTGAATATGCACTATGATGAAATGATGAGATGCTATGATAATGTAGCTATAGTCTAGGGTCAATGATGCAACCTAGTTCTCTATAACTGTAGCTCTGGTACCAATCTGTCGTCTCGATGTCAATATCTCTTGATCCAACGTAGTAACTGGGATCTGATATCGATGTAATAGTATCGTAGAGTAGTAAAGTAGTATCACGTATAAGTGAAAAGTACGCCTAAGTGAATGTGAAATAGGCTCAATAAATGAAAATAAAGTGTAGCCAACAGTGTCTCTACAGAAGTCTAAGTGTAGGGTAGTGGTATAGTAGCCTGTGATTGAGCCTTCTACAGGGTCAACTGGGATTGTACCTACTACAAAGTAGTGTGAGGTGACTCTAGAATAGAAGCTAACCGAGATGAGGTCGGAAAGGTGGACAATACTGACTGTGCCTCTGACTTGGGAAACTCCTCCCGCTCCAGCGTGGGTGAGGTGTACAATCGGGACGAGTGCTAGGCTATG
>BPTQ01000008.1:299474112-299500368 GCA_019973895.1 Chrysanthemum seticuspe
CATATTTCATATTCATTGATATATTTATTTCATCATATTTGAGAAAACATGCAAGTCTCATGGATGTTTATACCACTTTTACATGTTTTTAAGAGTTATATATATATTGTCATCCTATAATTACTCCTTGTTATATATCACTCTTGGTGATGTCTAGGAAACCATGACACCCTAAGAAGGTGTATGGTAGGATTAGAATAGCTTCGGAGTTGTTTTGAATGGGTTAGAATTGGTTTGGCGCGAGAAAAACTCATTTCGACAAGTTTGCAAAAGGGTCTGTCCTTATTTTCAAAATCTGGAAAATCCGACAGTAGGTAAAAATTTTTGGCCTAGATATTTAGAAAATATACTTTAAAACGAAACCGTGGCCGCTTGAACGGATTAAAACGGAGCTATAACGAAGAAGTTATGAATTTTTCAAGTTGGCGCCGAAAACTATAAATTTTCTGGAATTTCAGCAAACATTATTTATTTTGTACGAGTCAAAAATGAAGCTTGGACGTTGTAAATTATGTCGACTTGTCAAAAATATGTTAGTATACTTCGATAAGAAGCTAAGGATCTTTAAAACGTAGAAAACGGATTTGTAACGATTAAATTATGCACGTTTACAAAAAGTTGCCGTAACCTTATTATATAAGAAAAACTAAATATTATTTCTAATAGGCAAGTTTTACGGCAAAACTAGAGACCAAGTTGAAGGTTGTTTTTAACAATGACGAAGTACTTTTTATAAAGTGATGTCTTCTAGTAAAAGTAAGTTCGCCAAACATATTTTTCAAAATGTCAAACCATTTGTCAAGCGGAGTTGTATTGAATAATGTACGGTCACTTAAACTTCGCCGAAAAACCACCCTTACACGATATTTTGGACACAAGTACCATACTTTACCTATACTTTTCTCTATGATCGAGACCTCCAGGATGAAAACTTAAACACTAAAACTTTGAGACAATGATACAAGCTTCCCAAAACCGTTGAGTTCATTTTTTAACACTCGACGTACACCATTTTACGACTAGCTTTTCGAGGTCGTTTAGTCACTTTCATGAAATCGTCAAATGACATTATTTTACGACGAAAAGTTATAATTTCATAATAAATCACTAAATGATTATCGTAGGATATCATTTCAACGTAAATACTTGTAAAGTATTTTATAACATGATGAGACGTCATAAATATATATTTCGACGATAAATTCTATTTTCATAAGCGTACAAGTGGTATAGATTACATGTGGATTGACATGCACGACATTGTTTCATGATTTACATTAGAACATATCATTCATAATAGGTCGCAGTTAGAGATTGCGCCTCATTTCGGTGTACTCACTTTTGTCATCGCATCATTGTACCAAGTGAGTTTTCATAGCCCCTACTTTTGTATGTTTTGAACTATTTTGGGGGAGATACATGCTTAACTATTTTTCATAAGTACATTAGATTTTTATGGATAACTTCTATCATGATCACCATCGTTTCAAATTCGAATGTTGTATTATATCAATTGTTCCTGATTAGGTGTTATAGTTCTACGTCGTATAAAGTACTATGTCAGTTGACTACTGATATATTGAGTCATGTACTATTGATTATGTGCTATAGTTCTACGTCGTATAATGTTCTAAATCAGATGACTACTGATAAATTAAGTCATGTGCTATTGATTATGTGTTATTTGTCCTACATCGAGTTAGGTACTATTGTGAGTTCATTTGACATCATGCGCGTTTGAACATAAACTATGCACATTTTGGCAATGGGTTGTGAACACACAGGTTGCAAATTTTGTATGGGCGGAACTTGGAACTGAGTGGATTTACAATGCCTTTGCTGCATAAACGATTTTGAAAGGCTTTACATTTCAACACAAACTCTATGAACTCACTCAACCTTTGTGTTGACACTTTTTAGCATGTTTTATCTCAGGTATCTAAGGCATTCACTTCATGGCATGCATGTGGACATATCATAGAGTCGTGGTGACGACGCGTTTCACTTGGGTTTCATATACTTTAAAACATCGTTTGAATTGTAACAAATGTATTTTCCGCACAACTTGATTTCATTTGGGACCTATACTTTGTAAACTCTGATTGTTTTATTAAATCAAACGATGTATTTTTCCAAACGACACTTTAGGTCGTTCAATATATCTGTAACTGTGATGCTATGACAGTCAATCCCCAGGAATTCCATTTTAGCTGCAAAACAGGTAATTTGGGGGTGTGACATAAATAAACCGTGGTGAAATCATCAAATAGTAACTAAGTTTGAGATATGTTTCAATTTGTAACCTCAAACTTTATATCAACCATAAAAACCATCAAAGTTTCAAATCTGTTTCATTTTTATATAATTTTTATGTTAAAGTGATCTAAATGGAACACTTCGCAAACTTGATTATTATTTTGTGGTTATTATTTATTGAGTAAATTACATGGTCCGTCATTATGGTTTAGGCCAAATCTCTGATTGAGTCCTCAATTTTTTTTGCATGATTGGTCCTTATCTTGAAACTATGTAACATCATTGGTTATTATCACCAACTTATGTCAAATTCTTCCATTAAACTATGCAACATCATTGGTCCTTATCGCTGGTGATATAGACCAATGATGCTACATAGTTTCAAGATACGTACCAATCATGCAAGAAAAAAGATTAGACACTCAATCAGGGATTTAGCCTAAATCACATGGACGAACCATGTAATTTACTCTTGTTTATGTTTAGTCATGCATTAACTGGTTGTACATAAAGTTGGTTGAAATTAGTTAAATTCAGTGGTGAGTGTTTAAAGTTAAAGTACAACATATTATGCATAGATTGATACTTTAAGCACATTAATTTTAGAAAATTACATAAGAATAAAATAGTCTAGAAATTTTAATAATTTTTATAATTAGTATAAAGTTTGAGAATTGAGAATCATTCAAAAGAGATATTGTAATGAAAATTACTTGCTTAACAACAACCTTTAAGGCTGTTGTTAGCAAAACCCAACAATTTAAACCTAAACCAATACATTTAAGAAAAAAAAAAAATTGGAATAAGAAAACCCAAAAATCTAACCAATGAAAACACGCAAGGAACTGACCGGGTAGTCCGGTCCATGCTCCAAACACATTCCTTGTCTTCTCTCTCTCAAAACTAAAAACTAAAAAACCATCGATTTCGATTCAACACACAAACACTCTTCTCAGATCACCCAACCCAAACATCTTTACACAAATCCATCACACACCCACTTCACATCTTCACAAATCATCAACACCCATCTCCTCAATTTCACACCCCAAAATCAAAGGTAGTACTACACCCATAACAAACCACGTCTTTTTATCCCATATAAACTGACCCCATTTGGTTTAATTTGTCATATCTTGTTTAATGTAGGTGGTTTAAGGTTGTTGTTTGACGTGTGTTTTTGTGGCAGGTGAAGATGGTGGGTGAGAGAGTGGTGAAAGTTGGAAGAGATGAGATTGCGGCATGCATGACGTGTCCTATTTGTGACAAGCTCTTTAGATGTGCTACTACTATACCTGAGTGTCTTCATACGTGTGAGTGCTTTTCGGGTTTTTTTTTTCCTTCTTTCTAGTTTGTTAATTTGTGAGGTTTGGCAATTGGCATGTATGAGGTTTTAATTCTGCTGTTTTCGTGGTGCAATGTGCGACGTGTGGCATCATTTACACGAGGTCTTTCTAGAAGCAGTCTCCCTATTTCGGGTTACCCTGGTGTACCCTGTTGTTGGATGTTATTAAGATTAGGCGACAATAGAATTTTGCTAATTGATTGATGTAAAGGGATCTTATTTGTTTTTCTATTGGTGTGGTTCGTTAAAAGTTTCTATGTTTTGTATGTTGTTGGTGGAGATATGTGTTAGCTAGATTGAAAGTTCGGCGTGGTTTTGTTATATTGTTTTGTGGATTTCTAGAGGGTAGAGGTTAAAGAAACACGGCATGACTATATATTCCCCTAATTTTGTGATATGCGTTTGTTAGTATTACCTTTCCCATAAGTTGTACGGCATTGTTTTTTGTGCTGTTTTATAAGGCTTGCTACTTGTCTTTAGTTGGTCTCTGCGGTTTAATTTATGCAAAATAATGTGATTAAAGATAGAAAGTAGTTGCATTCATTTAAGTTTGTTGAAAATGTATAGCTAGGGGCCTTAGGTCACAAGGACACTACTTTTTACTTTGTGACTTACTTGCTAACGTTAATGTTGGATCTCTGTCCTTCTTTCAATTCTATACAGCTTTTAATCTACTTTTTGCATCTTGGACATCATCCAGTCTGCAGGAAATGTATCCGGAAGAAGTTTATAGATGAAGAACTTGAATGTTGTCCGATATGCAATATCGACCTTGGATGCGCACCTTTGGAAAAGTTGAGGTTTGTCCGCCCTCCCTCTTTCTTCTCTAATGTTATGACATGTAGGCTGATGCACAAACGCATTAAATTCATGCACAAGTAGTTGACATAAAGTGGAAGTATGTTGTTGATTACATTGCCTGTAAGATGAACTTTATGTGCATCTGTATATGCATGTTACGCCATATCACAAAAGTGAAGACTCTTAAGTTTTCATGTTAAGCTGCCTATTGTGATTTGAAGGATCTGCCGGATGAAAACTGATTGTTTTGATAAATGCTTGTATTATTAACTTTTATCGAATTATTATACTGATTCTTTAAACCACGATAATCACTTGGTTTATATACATGACATCTGAAGAAGTATTGCTGTTAGGCTTCTAATTGGTCAACAAAACTGGTGTAATGACCTGGTCTTTAATACTATTATGATATTATCTGATGCAGTTATGTTACTTATGCATAGGCTGCATAAGTAACATAACTGCATCATATATAGTTGATTAGTTATCAGGATACGAGATGTTGTTGCCTGCTTTACATGGTTACATGATAAATCACTTTTACAATAGCAAAATCCTCTAGTTTCATGATGTATGTTTTATCTATTTTATCCTTTTTGGCAAACTTTCAGATGCATGTTTGCTGTTATTAAGCTTCTTCAATTGGAATTATTATTTCACAGTGGTTTCTTGAATTTCAGTAATTCTATTGCGTTTTAGTAATTAAGATTAAATCTGTCTCATGAGCAATATGCACTGTTAGATGGTATAAAATACACTTGACTTATTATTGAGGAAAATGTAACAGATTTCAGTAAGGGTGCATCCAGTTACATATGCCACGTTCTTGTATGAGATACCAATGGGATGATACTGAATAATTTTAAATTATTTGCAACCCTCATGACACTTATTTCCGTTATTTGAGCTTTAGCTGTGAGTCTATGTCTAAGAATAGTTTATGTGGCGGGTCTTATGTTCATATGTTCCAAGTTCTACAATTTGCTTACTTTCAACATAGACAAATCACCCTTGTTATGCTCTCGAGTTTCAGTATAAATAGCCGTATAGAAGTTTTGTAAATATGATGGATTGATGGAAGCCTGCCAGTAATGAAGCATTCTTTTTGTAATCCATTAAACAGGCCGGACCATAATTTGGAAGATGTCCGAGCCAAAATTTTCCCATACAAACGGACAAGGGTGAATGCGCCTGAAGTTGTTCCAACCGCATTACCATCAAGAAGAAAAGAGAGATCACTCTCGTCATTAGTGGTCAGCACGCCCAGAGTGTCAGCACAAACCACTATGACTGGTAAAAGGTCAAGACTTACTTCAAGGAAGAAATCTCGTGGTTCAAGTTTTTTCGTTGAAAAAGGTGTCAAGAAAGAGCAAGACCCCATGGAAGATGGCGAAGAAAGTTCGAGTTCACATGAGACTTCAAACAGGATCAATCACAATTCAAAGCAGGTAAACAAAATCAATAGCTTTATCCAAAGGTGGCAAAATGGGCGGGTTGAATAACAGGTCAAAGGGTCCGGGTCAAAACAGTTATGATCGGGTTGGGATGACCCGCTAGGCCGTAACGCTTTTGTCTAGTTGTTTTGAACATGATAAACAATCAGTGTTTAAAATTGATCACATAAATGATTCTGTAAAAATAATAATCTAGCTTTTTCTTTTACTCTTTTTCTGAACGAGAATCTAACTTCCCCCAATAAGGCGCCTTGGAGGTTTTCTTGTTATAATCTGAATAAACTTCGGGTGAATTTTGATATTTGATCTATAGGATCCGTTAGATATTAAGTATAACCCTTGTCGACCCACTTTTAGCTATATGGGCAAGCTGGGCAGCTGAACAAATAAGTCCGGGTGAAAAAAGGCGACCTTTTCAGGGGAATCAAAACAGTTGGGGCTGGGTTAGTCGACCCAGCAATACATAAAATATCAATCTAATCTTCACAATTTAGGATCTTGTAATTATTTCGATATACTTTGGCGAATTCTAATCTATATGACCGTTAGAGATCAAATACCACCTATTGACCCATTTTAGGTAAATGGGTTAAGATTACTGTCTCTAGTGTGGACAGTTCACCATCTTTTTGTACCTCGGTATCAGTCTATTTACTTGTTGAATCCTATTTATATTGATAATGAGATATAACAATGAGCATGCAGAATTCTTTCACCGCCCAACCGTCAAGTCACCCTCCTTCTGAGGAAGAAAAAGAAGGTGGCAAACCATGGGAACGGAAAGTTGATTGGAAACCTTTGGATGATCTTGTGGAAGCAGCCAATAGGAGTAAATCTTCCAAAGTCAATACTCAGGGATCTATGGTCAAAGCAGAGCCACCGTATACCGTAAGAAGTGTGCGCAAATCTAAAGGGAAAGATCAGTTACAGAAGTATAAAGGTGAAGATATAGATGATACTGCTGAATCAGTAAAACCTAAAAAGTTAAGAAGGTATCGCAAAAAGAAGTCGAATGGTTTAGGGAATTTGAGTGTTACTGCTGCCCAAGCTATGCTGGATGCTGGTGCCAACAATGTTGGCCGGGAGAAAAGAAACTATCCTATGTGGTTCCAGCTAGTGCCATTTAAAGATCAGTGAGTATTCTGTTTCAGTTTTAGATCCGTAGTCTTGGGGGTGTTTGGATTTGCATTTGCATTTGCATTTACATTTTGAGATCGATTATAGGATACTAAATATCTATAATTACAGATAAATAGTTATAATAAAGCTGCCTGTAGAAGGCAGCGTTTGGATGCGTTTCTGCTGTTTAAATATAATCACTGTATCAGGTCTGATTATTCTGAAAAATATTGATAGATAAGACCTTTTTCTATAAAAAAGGATAGATTTGCTTTGTCATTTTGTGACATGGGAATAAAACTCTCAAATTTGCCCTATAGGGTAAATAGGATATGATAATCCATTTTCTCCAGTTGGTTTGAAACTGATTATTCAAAATGGGCCTAAATAATCCGATCTCCCGAATCAGAAAATGTTTATGTTGTGAGCATTGGAAATACTTTGACTGCCAATCGCAACAATAAGATAGTTCCAGAACGCAAACCCACACACTTTGCCTTAGACTCTTGGCACCTTTTTACTAATAGATTGTTAGTAACTTATGAATGTTTCTTTCTAATCTTCTCATTGTTAATTTTCTTTCAATGATTTTCAGGGAAGGGGAACCTTTACGCCAGATAAAAGGACGTTATGTGAAACTAAAGTGAGTTCTCTTTAGCCTCGTACCTTTTTCAGTCAGAAGCTCCATGAATTGTAAATATATGTGTTTAAAACACACCCACACATATATTCCACACATATCATATACATTAATGACGTGAATTAATTATTATCCAGTTCACATCTCTTGTCCTATATGAATATGTTCTCATTGTTTGGTATGATATGGTTACAGTGATGGTAATGTACCTGTTTCAATTATCCAAAAGCTGGTGACAAACAAACTGGAACTTCCAAGTGAAAATGAGGTGAGTCAGTTAAATGTTTAACATTATGTTGGTTTTGTTTGGCAAAGAATGAGACAACAGGTTATCTAAATAATCTCTCTCAGACTGATTTTATTACAACTAGTTACCTAATTCTAGTTATTTGAATCACATTATCACTTTATAGTATCAAAAACCAGTACTTACTTTTATATCCATGTGTAGGTTGAGTTAAGATGCATGGGTAAGCCCGTAGTCCCTACGCTTCAGCTACATAATCTGATAGAGCTGTGGCTGCAAGCTCACCCAGACATAATAACAACAAAAGTCGGATCATCTGCACACGAATATGTCATGGAAATATCATATGCAAAGAAGACTTCTACACTAAGTCCAAGCCCGATACTACAAACATCATGAATGGCAACGATAAAAAAAGGGAGTTAGGAAGTGTAATCTACAAAATTTATGAGCTTACAAGTAATATTTGTAGCCACTTTGAGTTGAATTTTGTTATTCAATTATTGTTCAAATTGATGTAGTTTGACATTTTAATTTATCTCGCTGACCTCAAGAGATCGACTGCAAACTTCTGGGATCCATCAGAGCTGGCAAGATGGGTGTGACCTCACGATGAGTGGGTCACATTGGTTGGGTAACGGGGCAGAACGGGTGTATTTTAACATGAGGTTGTGTTAAATATCATAACAAAACTACCACTTTCAATCTGTTTTGAGACATTCTTGTTTTGGTTAAAATAATTTTCTGGGGTAAAAAGATAGAACATAACCATATTGTATGTGGACGAGCCATGAGATAGAACTCGATTCAATACTTCTAGCAACATCAAAATTCAACTATAACATCATTTGAGTAATAATACAATTTATATCACTTACGCATTACAAAAGGCTCAAAGTACTCGATAAGAGCTTGAACCGAGCCTCTACAAGCTCAAGCTCTTCTTGTCATATATTTCAACCTCAAACTTGATATGTAGGATCTGGAATCAAATTCGTTACGATAGATTGATCCTTCATTCCCTTTTTCTAAAGTTCAAGAATTTTTACATAAACTTCCTCAAAAAAACACAAACTTTCTTTACAAGTAATTAATTAGAATCTTAGACAACAAATTAAACTTTACAACATGATAACAAATCATATTCCCATGATACCAATCTCTTCAAGTATCTCCTTGCACCTTGGATCAATTTCCTTGACCATAAATCCAATAGGATTAGCTTGTCGAGTATTACCTCTAACGCCATTTTTATCTGTCAACGAAACTCGAGCACTGCTTTCATCATCCATAACCTCAGGACACTTCTGATCAGGACTTTTAGTCACTTTAACATCACATATTTCCTCCTCGTGGTCCCCACTAGCCGTTATGCTATACATTCCGTTAGAATCCGTTACTCCTTCAATCTTTTTAGTCTCTTTACCTGATTCACGTTCCCTACATTCTAGAATTACTTTTGTGTTTGGGACGGGGTAGCTTATTTTGGTGGGAAATTGGATTCTGCATGGGTCACAATAGACTTTTCCTTTGATCAGAAATGATTCGCCGTCTGGGGCTGGTGTGGATGGGGCAGGAGCGGCTATAGGGTGGGCTGTTGCATCGGCTCGTGATGTGACTGGTCCAATGATGGATGATATTGTGAAGAATAAGGCTAATACTGCAGCGTAATTAGCCATTTTTTTCTGAAAAGAATTTGGTTAGAAAAAAATGTAAATTGTGAACTGGTGGCGGAAACGGTGGTTATGTTGGTTGGGGGAGGTGTCGTCGGATTGAATTGTGGGAATGGAAAGGGGGTTATGATGGGAAAAGAGGTGGTTGAGAGAAAATGGCGGGAATGACAGTCAGGTTTCTATTTTTGGAAAGAAGTGTTGTTGATTCAATTTTGTTTGTGATTATAACCACGAATCTAGAGATGTTAATTGGATTTGAAAGGTTGAAAAAATATAAACACAACCGAACATTTTTCAAAGTTTAATATGATGAAAAAAGTAATCATATTAACAAATTTAGACCCGGCTTCAAACCACTTCACTGAATCACAGAAGAAAGAAAAATAATAATAAAAAGAAAAAAGATGTCCGGTTAATGGTTTATGATCTACTGATCTAGTATTTATGGCGTGGATTAGTGTTACATCAAACCTGACTTGATATCTCTTGATTGCAGACTTGTTTGGGGCGAACTATGACTTTGTAGTTGAGGTGTTACTATTTTTTGGTTTTATAAGTATTAAATAGTAGGATACTAATAATTTCGTAAAAAGATTTTAAGTTGATTTACAGATATAAGGTTAGCATGCTCCTTTGAGACTGAAGTGTCATAAATGGTATAATATTAGTAGCTGCGTGTTGTGTTGTTTGCCTACACACTCAATGGTATCATATTAGTAGCTGTGAGATCTCGTGGGGCTAAGGCAACTGCTCGTATGGCATTTGCAGTTAAGTGAAAAATAAACCAAACAAAGCTAGTATAAAATGTTGGCGCGTGCAAGTCTGACGGATATGTTAGCACATTGGTTGCTTGTCTGTGACAACGATTTCTGTACTCATACTAGGTCTTTGCAGACTGATACCTGTCCCAAACTAACGTAAATTCACTAATAAACTAGAAAGTTAGGAAATATATTATCTGATGAACACAAACATTGAACATCCTGAGAGCAATACTATTACAACTGGTCATTGCTAACTATTACCACAAAGAGTCAAAGAGTTTCAATAACAAATACTATCAATGTTTTGCATATCAGCAAACTTGTACCTTAATGGATTTACACGTTATGAGTACCTAAAAAACTTATAACTTAAAACCGTAGTTAACTTTTAGTAAAACAATGTCTTTTATGATTGAAAATTGTTCATGTCTTCTACAAGTCTCTAGCACGAGTGGTGAGTAGCGACTAAAATTTTCTATAACAATTGTTGTCAACATTTTTTTAATTGATTTTTCGTTTGTATATCTATCTATACTACTTTATAATTTTATAATGTATTTAGGACTTTCTAAAGAAGTCTTAATTTTTTAAGCTTACACATCTTACTATAATTAGTATTTCATATAATTAAATTCCACACTATAATAATTGCATTATAATGTACACTAATGATACATTAAATTTTAGTATTAAAATGGATGTTACAAACTTACAATAATACAAATTTATAGGTGTAATTTTTATTATAAACATTCAAGTTATACAAAGTTCAAATGAGTATAAGTATGGATATCTATATTTGTATTGATATACTTTACGGAAATTCAAATACGCATCTACTCTTTTTGAACTATCAAACGGGTAAACCGTCAAATACTAACTCTCATTGCATACCGCTTAAAGATCAAGGTACGATAAAATTTGACATGTTGGATACCGCCGCTGATTTGCGCTGGTACTATGCTAGTTGCTTTAAATGACAACAATTCATGTTATAAGTTACGAATACAACGATAACTTTGTAATCAGGAATAATTGTTTGTCTAAATAAAAATATCTTTTAATAATCACAAGTTTAATTTGAGAATTGAGACAATGAAAAAGCTAAGTTGATTTCGGAGGAAAAGTTATTTTTCAAAAAAATATACATTTTCTAAAGTGGACACTCTCCCGACCAAGCATCTAATTTGTGAGTGTTGGTTTAATGGACAAAATATTATTAGATGTGTGTTAGGATTCGAACTCGAGACCACGGGATTGCACACTTTACGTATGAGAATTAAAGTTTAATAATTAAATATAAAATGTTATATTTAGTTACTCCCTCCGTCCCATATTAAGTGTCCGCTTACATCATGCACAAAGTTTTAGAAAATTCCACTAAATACACTCTCCACCAATCAAATATTATTTTTACCCACTAAAGTCTCATCTCATTGGTTGAAATAGAATATGGACATTTAATTTGGGGCATCCAAAGATTCCATTGTGGACACTTAATATGGGACGGAGGGAGTATTATTTACACAAAACATATAACGAACGTTAAGTAATTAAACGTAATGAACTAACGGTCGTTAAATGTTAAAGGAAAGGACTAAATATGAAATTAGATGTCAAGAAGGTTCTAGAAACCTTATGGGTTTCCTAAACAAATCGTTTGGGGGTTACCATAACCCAATCCTACCCTAACTTGGACTATAAGTTTCTACAAGTATAAATACAAGGCTTAGGGTCATTGTTATTTACTCTTGTACAGCTAAACCTAAAAACCTAAACTTGTTTGTGTGTTTTTTAGTCCATACGATCGGATCTCTACTCCTAGCGTTCGATTACTTTTGTTTTTTCCTTAACAAATATTTTGTGTTAATTAAACTAGCATTTACTTTAATTCGTTAATAGTACGTGTGTACAAGAACGTGATACAATCACACTATTGATTGTATCTTGGATTGAATTACAAAACGGTAAGGAGTAATTCGTATAATCCTATAAACCCTAATTAGGGTTCATCCTAATTGCTAGTTTGTGGATTTGATTCTTGTTCGGCTATAATCAATAAAGGTACGCATATTCTTGTTTATGTTAATTAATTATTCATTAATCTTTCCTATACGCTTCCGCATGTGTACTTGATGTTTATTGTTTATATTTATGATTTGTCATGTTATATAGTTCCAACAGTGGCATCACGAGTCATTGGTTTTAATGAGTAATTAATTACATAAACGCGTAATAAAACAAATAATTGTATGTTGTTTGATATGGTTAATCTAGGGTTTATGTTTTTTTTTTGGGTCGATTTATTTTTAATTGGGGCGTACCCCATTATTTTTTTAAGTCGACACATAAATTTTTTTTAGGGTTTTGATAATTGTTTGCTAACCTTATCGAAACCTAGAATTAATATATTAGTTACGTGATTAATTCATGAATAATTGTTATGTGACATGGAATTATTATATGCGATCTTGTGACTATTTGAATAATTGTTATGACATATCCATGATAATACATGCATGTTTGTCATGGATAGTTGCTTGAATTATTGTTTAATTGTTAAGATATCTTTATCACATGTTTCTTTATGATAAATCTTGAATTGGGGAAGACTCCAATTATATACATTAATGAATCAATTATGTGCAATTTGGTATATTTTTAATTGGGGTTTACGCAATCGATTCGTCGATGTATATGCCTCACTTTCAATTGAGAGAGTGAAAGCCCTAATTAATATATACATTAATTAACCTAGACATTGATTATTAATAGGGTTTATCGAATAAGTTGCATGTGGCTACTTGTTTACACGTATAAATTGTTTATTATGTGCGCATTGTTTTTTAGTTGTTTATTTTTTATTTGTTACTTGTTTGTTTATTATGTTAGACAATTTTAAGCAAAGGGTAATTTTGAATAGAAAAATAATACGGACTAAACAATGGTGAAATTTGATTTGTTTTTGAAGAGTTAAGTTTTCAATACTTTAATTGATTGATGATTTTGGTACAAATGGTCTGAACGGCTCACCCACTAGAACAAACTATAAAGGGGTTAATAAAGAAGTGCGCAAAGTCACACTGAAAGGATTTCTAAGGTTATGCTTTTGCGCTTACCTGGTCCTCTGCCCCCTGTGAGTTTGATTGGAGCTACTTAGTAAGCCATAAATGTCCAAACTCATCTTAAGGGCGAATTAGTTTTAATTCCATGCGTCACTTTGGTGGTAATTACCCGAAACACTAAGTGTTTACACTTATGCAAAAGTACGGTATAATGGACGATAATTAACGTTAAATTCCTTGATTGGTGAACCCAATACCTCAATCAAAACTTTGATAATTTGATATTTATGAATTGGTAATAAAAAGTTTTTTATTAAATTTATGCTACAAGATGAATGCATGACATCTTTGTACATATTTGATTTGACCATATAAAATCAAAACTAGTACCCTTATAAATTAAGTTATGTACCATCTAATTAAAAGGAACACTTGAAGTTGCAATTTACGTCATGACAGTACTTGGCGAGATTGTGATGGAGAGGTAAATCTTTATGTAAAGTCAGACCTTACATTAACATATTTGCAGTTCTTTAAGTTAGGCACTTAAGTTTAGTAGGAAGTGAGACCTGGACTCAAGGCATAAGATGGGATGAAACATGTTTATATTTGCAATAGCGTTGGAAAATATAAATCCCATAATGATCTAGGAATTGGAAATTGTTTGCCAATTATTGTTCGACAGATTACCTTATTATGTGCTTTCGTTACTAGCAGATCAACTGATGTAATGGAACTACGATAATTTGGATCCTAGTTTTCGAGAAAATTCTATGGTTATATGAATATTACCTTGGGTATTTTATTTTCTTGAAAAGTTTAATTAACGAAAATACTAAAATTGAATTTTGCTAATTCTTTAAATGTATTAATGCAACATTAAACCGTAAACGTAGGTTATTCCTATATTGGTAAATTGATCTACACCTGTAAGGGTTTTTGGTAGAGTCAACTTTATTAAGAGAATAAACCTAGTCCTCTTTTCATAAGAAAGAGTGAGATTCAATCCTATTCCTTTTCATGAATGAAGAAAGGTATGATATGACAATTAGAATTGTCTAAATTCTAAATACATAACTCGTAATCAAATTTTAATAGTTAAGAAAATTGCATATTTCTGAGTTATTAAATTAGAAGCTAGACTAATTACTGTATAATTGGTAAAAGACAAACTAGCATATTTTATCTAGTTGTTTTGTTTTAACCATTTAAAAGTACTACTTACAATTGTTGGAATAGTAGAACTATTAAGAAAGAAATCGCATGCCCGATTTTTCAAGTTAATAGCATTGATGGATAGTTCATCATCTACATAGTAGAATACACTCTTTTAGTACATAAGTAATTGTTATGTGTGGACTTTCTCAAAAGTGTAGGGAAGTAAATAGAACACTATTTTCTTTCACTGGTTAATGAAACACTTACAATGTTGTCAAATCCAGTGGGAGTATTATGTTCTTATTACTGAATAAGGAATTAATGTAATGATCTCTAATTCAGTGGGAGTTACAAGCTTTGTCATCTTGGTAGTAACCCAGATTATCTCTAGAATGTCTTAAGATAATTACTTTCCACTTGTAGACACTTACGTTTTCAAGGATAGTCATGTACGTTCCCTTATTAGACAATGAAGTGGGTCTACATCTACTAGTTATGCTAATATCAATGACACAATCATATTAGTCACATAAACAAACATATGTCGTGTTTTTTATCTGCTACATGATGTTGTTCCATGCACAAGTGGGAAAAATCTATATTGTGTGCAAGGTACAACATATAGGTATATGATTTAATGGATTCTCTTGACTGCAAGGTAAGAGACTAGGGATGGCACCCGTGGGTAATGGGCACGGGTACCTCTAACCCGTCACCCGCCCACATAGTTTTTTTCTCACCCATCACCCACCCGTCACCCGCCAATGGGTATAATTTTCTACCCATGCCCATGCCCGCGGGTATTTATTGCCCACGGGTAAACCCATGGGTTAGTGTAATGCACCAAAACTACAAAACCATGATATGAAAAATAATTATGAGATTGCATAACAAGACACCATTCAATTTGCCAAATACCAGGTTCACAAAATACTTAAACACATGTTTGAAAGCATAAATTAAATATCATTGCACCAAATCACATGTATACATCTTTGATCATCTGATCTTTCATATTCTCTTTTTAGTTTTGAAACTCAAACAAACTTTTAGGTTAATGGGTTTCTTGAGAATTGGTAACTATTAAATGTATACCATGCAATATCATACATATTTTAATTAGTATAATTAATTTTAACATGGGTTTATGGGTGCACCCACGGATTTTTTTGAAGGGTATACCCTGTGGGTATTTTAAATGGGTGTCATGGGTTTACCCGCGATGGGTATGCCTCACCCGTCACCCACCCGCCACCTACTGATGGGTACAAATTTTCACCCACGACCCACCCGTGGGTGAAAATTAACGATTTTACCCACCCATTTATGTGCGGGTACCCACGGGTTGCGGGTTTTTTTCGCCCATTGCCATCCCTATAAGAGACTAACGTTCTAATATAACTTGAACATATCTAATTCAAGAAACACTTGGTGTTGCAATTTACGTCATGTGAGAACTTGGCGAGATTGCAACAACAAAGTAAATCTCTATGTGAAGTCAGACCTTGCATGGACATATTTGCAGTTTCTAAAATTAGACAAGTATTTAGAACATATGTCAAAATGATATATAAGACTACTTCAAATTAAATATTTATGTATTATTAGAATGACATAAATGAAGTAATCTAATACTACTTCAATTTGTTTATTTATGTATTTTGGAATGACATAAATGAAAAATAATTTAGTCCTACATTAATGTGAAGTAAATAAATTAACTTGAAATTACTATTGAAACCAAGAGTTGTGTTCATAATTACTTTAGTTAAACATGTTTATGATTCATTGTAAAAACATAAACATAAAGTCTTTTAAGACTTATAATAAAGTAAGACGTTAACTTGTTATGTTTTTTAATTAAGACATATACAAGAAGTCATTGAGTTGATCAATGATTTATAACGTATAATGGGATTATAACAGTTTATGTTTTCTTGATGAGACATGGATATGAAGTGACTTAGTTAAAGAGTACTTGTATTATAAAGCATGCAATTGGCTTGAAAAGTCTATTATACGACTAAGTTGACTTAGTTGGTAAATAGGTAAGCCAAAAGGAATATGTTTATCTTATATATTGTTAGATTGGCTTACAATATCAATTCTAATGAATACCATGTTCAGTTAGGAGAATCAAACTCTATTTGATTTGTTTGATTCAAGATAACCATAACTTCTTTCTTAAAAAGTAACAAGGTTAGAAAATTAAGTATGGATTGAATATACTCAATATGACTCCAACATAAAAGATTGATAAAACACCATTTTATTATGGAATGTGATGAATCACATTAAGTTTTAAAAATTGAAGATTCTGAAATTTTGTTAAACTACTTATGAATAGGTTATTAACAAAGTAAAGTTAGGAATTATCAATGTGTATTTGTAATGTCCCAAAAAGAGAACAATGTAGTTTTGCTCTAATTGCTAAGTATATATAGATAGTCTATATATTACAAAAGGCAAGTGGGAGTTTTTTTTATCTTGAAAGATAAAATTACAAGATACATAATCTTCTAAAATACACTAGTAAATATCATGATGAGGCTAGATATGAAATGTTAACCTCAAGATGATGGAATTTTCATTCATAGATCTGCAAGGATATCTTAGATATTTGACTTATATGCTGAGAAATATGAGTTACAGGATTATAGTAAACCTGATAATGATTATGATGGATTACCAAATATTGAATTGGGTAAATTACTCATACTATGAATGTTAAAGATGTTGTCCATAAAGATAATCAATTTTGGAAATTTGGTTTATCTTAATAGTTAGACTAAAGAATGGAAATGAGTTTCTTCAAAGAGATGAAAAACCCTAGTGGTTTGAATTTCTGTGTAGAAATCATATGAAAAAAAATTGTACACATATTTAATGCATGTTTTATGACAAGATTATTAATCATACTTAAGCAATTAATTATGATTGAATATTCTTTTCTAGACACATTAAATATATAAAGATGATAATTGTCATACTTGTTTTCATTAATATGAAATATGACAATGGAATATCAAAATTCTTTCTTGAGAAATTACTTGAGCGAGGACGGTAAGTAATTGAAAAGTTTTTTGAATTCATATAATCTTTGGAAGTGTACGAAGTGCAATAATTCATGAATGGATAAATGCATACATCTATGAAATTATTCTTATGTTTAATTATTAAATCCTAGTTTTGATTTATAATTGAAATAAGATAAATTTTAAGTATTCCTACAAGCTAGTGGGAGTATTATGTTAAGGTTTTAAATCTTATATGTTGTATAACATATAGGAAGTAACATTCCTTGTAAGCTAAATGTTAAGTCTTAGATTGGAATGAAACTTCACTTATAAGATTTAAGAATTAAAACATACAACCTTGGAATATATGTTTATTGTTAATAAACATGTGCAGTAAAATAAATGATTCTAATAAAACATGATATATCATTTGGGAAATGAATAAATGTCTATTGACAAGATAGAATGTGAATGAAGTCTAAGTTTGACCTGTAGATTCATCATGTACATCATGTAGTGAATTCAAATTATTGTATCATTCTTGAATGATAGATGATTTGACAACATTGATATCTAACTAAAAGTTATTAGATAACTTGTGTAATGAATATTCTAAAAGAATTACATCCTCAGCCTGGAATTGCTCCTAGATTCTATGGATGAACAATATGTCAATTGTTGTGCAAATTGTCATCAGCTTCAAACTTGAATGTTTGGAAGACATAAAACATTACACAATAAGATATTAAAGTTTACGGAGTTTTAATGAGCATATTGTTGTTTGTATACAATGATGTTGGTTTAATTGAGATGAAACTCAATACTAGTCATGGTAGGATTTCATCCTTGTTAATGGCCATGTGAACTAGTTGTGCTACTAAGAGCACAATTGCATTATACATTAAAAGAATAAGAATACTTTAAACTTTAAAATGTTTGAAAGTTTAAAATGTTATAAATTGGTGATAGAGGATGTCACACACTTTATGAATTATTATGTGGATTGGTGAATGATAAGGTTTTAAAATGTATCTTTTTGAGGGGTCATTTAAGCCCTTATTTGATCACTTTTGTATCCGTTATTATTTAATATCGTTCCTTTTCACTTTTTAGGTATCTTGAAGGCAAAATGCTGGAATGACACTTATTCGGACGAAAAGGCGCGAATATACGAAGAAAATGACCAAAGTCAAGAATCGAGACACTCAGGCTGCTAAAACTGAAGGGGACGGCGTCAGGTGTTATCTGCGACGCCGTCACATCACTTTTGTGACGGCTCAGTAGCCAAATTGCTTATTCACTAGTGACGGTGTCAGGCTTTAAAAGAGTAGGTCGTCGCAACTCAGACGGCCTAGATTTGATCCAGACGACGTCAGAGACTAAAGGGGACGGCGTCACAAGTATAAGGTGACGTCGTCGCAAGACTAACGTGGCCAAGACGAAACCCTAATGACGGCGACCCGACGGCGTCACAAATCAAAGGGTGACGCCGTCGCATATGTAATCTTATATATAGAATCCGAATTTTTTAGTTTTCAGTGTGTAGTCTTTTGGAGTAAAAACCTAAACCGAACCAAGGCTGTCTTGTACAGTATTTTAGGGTTCTAAACCCTATCTTACATCAAGATAATTGTTTTACTTCAATAATTTAATTATGTCTTCAATTACTTGTGTGTATGCTTGCATGTTCCCCATGTCCGGCTAAATTACCTGTGTGTTTGCTTAGGGAATATGAAACTTAATTATTGAATATTGATTGGTTGTCTCTTATCTTAATTGTTAATGATCTAGTAATGCGATAGGTCATCCGTTGTGTAGTTAATGCTTGATTAATCTTTGTGAACCTTAGTTTATAACACCTAGAGTTGTTGTAGCCTAAACCATCCGAAGAGTACCTTAGAGTTAAAGTTTATAAATCCTAGAGACATTGTAGGCGATAACCTTTGGTAGTTTCAAAGAGTTAGGGATAAACGCATACCTTACGACCTTAGACACACAACGCGATTAAGAATAAGGACGTGACAATTCAACCATCAATAGGAGATAATTAAAGAGTAATAAAACCTAAGTAAACACATCTTTAAATCATCATACGAGCACACAATAATTAGACATAGACTACCCTCACCTTAGTTAATTAGATAATTAGATAGTAGAGTAATCGGTAGAAATACAACCCCCAAATCCAAACCCCGAGATTCGTACCTTTCCATTTCCTAAAAAAACATAAAAAGATAAAAAATAATCTTCCTCAACCCCAACCTTAGCGTAGTAACTTCTCACTAGCATTCCTATTCCCCTAGAGAACGATATCAATTCCCGTGGCTTACCCTAATACTAAACTACAACGATTAGGTTCACTGCCTAGGGTGTTGAAAAACTTGCTCGACGAAAAGGAAGTTCCTTTGACCCCGAACGACGCGTGTAGCATTATCAAGTTTTTGGCGCCGCTGCCGGGGAATAGAATAGCTAGTTAGGAGTTCACCTCGTTTAGGTTTCTTTGCTTGATTCCTATCAAGTAAATTTTTTCTCATTTTTTAGCTTCCTCGTAGTCTATCCCCCTTCTTCGTGACCTTTGTTCGTAACCCCATCACTTTTCATCATGGAAGGTGATAACCAACCACCACTCATCAACCTACCACTAAATGACCCGCCAAGAGCCCGTACTCTTGGTGAATACTCGAGACCAAGCCACCTAGGCTATAGGAACACCATTTAGCTTCCCGACCAAGCCCAAACTATGGCCCTGCGATCCGATACCATCCGGTTGGTGCAAAACGGATGTGCATTCCATGGACTTCGTTCCGAAGATCCTAATCAGCATCTTAAGGATTTCCTTAAAATTGTCGATTCCATCGACCTCGATGCTACTACTCGGGAGACCACGCGTCTGCGTCTCTTCCAATTCTCTCTACGGGACCAAGCTAGTAATTGGCTTGAGCGACTTCCCGCCGGCTCCATCTCAAGTTGGGATGATCTCACCTCTCGCTTCCTTGCTCAATTTTTCCCACCAGGGAGAACCACTAAACTAAGACGAGACATCTTGACGTTTCAACAACGTCAAGGTGAATCTCTCTGCGAAGCATGGACTCGATTCAAGGACTTACTTTATAAAGTCCCTCATCACGGGATTGATCTTTGGCTCCAAGTCCAACTCTTCTATGATCATGTCAACTTCCCCACCAAGCGATCCATTGACCAAGAGGCCGGTGGAAAACTTAGTGATCTCACCGCGGAAGAATCATGGGGTATAATAGAGGACTTTGCTCTCTATGACAACGAAAGTTGGAATGACCCCCGTGAGTTGCCCAAAACCGTTAAGGCAATCTCCTTGCCTCCCATTGATTCACAACCTTCCGACCGTAGGATGCTCGAACTTGAAGATCAAGTTAAATTCCTAATGAGCCCCTACGAAAATCCTAAGTCTTCACGCCATGTGAATAAAGTTTCTTCCTCGTGTGAGCCGTGTAGTAATCCTCATAACACGCGCACTTGCACCCGATTCCCCGAACGAGCTTCCGTTGACTACACATCCTCGTGTATTAATGGAACGGGAGGAAGATTCCCTACAACACCCGGACCTAGGACTTTTAATGACGCCCGAGAAGCATGGAAGGGCAAGCCCGACTTTTATTGGGGACAAACCAAAGAATTCACTTCCAATGATTTCTCATGGCCCTAACCAACAAAACATAGAAGGGATGTTACAGAACCTAGTCGCATCCCAAGAAGCTCAAATAGCTAAGCTCTCGGACCGTTTTAACCAACAACAAGCCGAGATGGATAGGAAGATAGATAACCTCTTGAAAGCCATGACCAATAGTGATAGGAAGGTTAATGCTATCTCAACTCCCGAACCTTCCGGTGTAGAGATTAAGGACCCAAGTAAGTTAGCTAAGCACGTTCAATTCGTCAATACTATCGCCTTAGTGGAACCTAATAGAACAAATGACGAAGCGAACCATGAGACGATACTTGAGGTTAGTGAAACACCGATGGATGAAACAACCGAGGAAGTAGATGAAGTAGACAATGACTATTTCAATAAGTTTCCTACGGAAAAAGAACTATCTCGCCACCCTCAGTTAGTGCGTGACCTCCGTCACATGTATGTTAGGAAAAGCTCTAGGATCAAGTTTGGGAACCCTTGGAATCCTAACATACCATGTTGCATAGGACACCTTTTCGTGGCAAAGGCCTACATTGACCGCAAGTCTCCAATAAACATCATGACTAGCACCTACTATAATTGGGTAATGAAGAAGCCTATCCCAACTAGGCAAGATCCCGATAATCCTAGGGTTAGTTGCAATTTTCTTGGTAGAGTTAAGGGATTGCCCGTTTATGTAGGTAGTTTCACATTTCCTACGGACTTCATAATTGTGGATGATATTAGTACGGCCATAGACCCTAGCTTGTCCCACGTTATTCTAGGAAAACCTTTCATAGAAAACACCGGGATGACTTATGATCCCTCATTAGGAATAGTGCGATTCAAGGATGAGACCGATGATGTAGCTTACCAAATGCCGTTTAAGATTGAGAAGTTTTCATCACTCTCCAATGATGAAAAGGAACTAAAACTATCGGTCTATTATAGGAATGAGGAGGATAAGGAAAAAGGAGTTGATTATGTTATGGCCAAGATTTTCGGATTCTATAAGGACTGCTTGAACTTAGGACCGAAATATAGAACCGATTGGGGAGAGGACGACCTCTTAGAAAGGTGCATCATAGGGCACTTTTACAACATGAAATCCCCTAATAGAGACCGTCATGAGGAGGAAGGTGACGGTAATGAAGTCACGTAAGGGCACGACTACGAGTCTAGCTACAAGACTCATAAATAAAGAAAAGCGCTTCGTGGGAGGCAACCCATGCTTAATTGTTTGCTTGTTTCTGTCATATATCTTTTATTGACTGTTAATTCTCATGTTTAAATTTGTAAAAATGCTTTATTTTGTCTTTAACCTAGTCTTAATTACATATAAAGGTATTTTACATAAAGGATAAGTGTAGGGAGGATTACACACGTTTTCAAAAGAAACGTAACCATGAGAATTTCAATTAATTAAAATATATACATGTGTGTTTGTTCGAGTCAAATGCTTGTATCGAGTAATAGTGGATGTTTTGCAGGAAATTTTTCCAGATTCTAAAGATGTAAATTTTCCAGAATTTTTTTCCAGAAAATCGCAGACCAGTTTTTGTCAGGATAACCTGACGGCGTCAGGATCGCAACCTGACGGCGTCAGGAAGGAGCAAAAACAACTGATTACTTTTTCTCGTTTTCTGAGCTACTTATAATTTTTTGGAATTTTCCAGGTCTTAATTTTCCAGAAATTCTGTAAACATCCATTCCACAAGCATTATATCCTAGTTTAGTAGAGTCCTATATATATTATTACCGCCGATTTTACGCGAATGTTTCGTTTGTTTTCTTCAAGTGTGCAGGTTTAATTTATCAAGAAGAAGATACATAAGATAAGAAGGAGCTTTTCACGCAAACGTTCTTCTTGAAGAAAGATGTAACCACCACTTTACACGGATCCTACCGAGCTAATCAGGGGAGTACTAGTTTCTTTCAACTTTTATTACCTTCCATTATCATAACTTTGATACTTTCGGGGAACATTGGGGACAATGTTCAGTTTAAGTGTAGGGAGGGAAAATAAAACGAGACCTTTGAAACTATGCTTATCCTTGATTATTTGCTTTGTCCAATTGCATTTGTGTAATAAACCATGAGAAAATGTCGGTTAGGGTAATTTTGGCACCAAATTTAAATTTTTTCATGACATATAGGAGTGGGCCATTAGTCTTAATAAAGCGTCTCATGGATAGGAAATTATATGACTAGCACAAAAACCCTTTACCACTTAAATTCCACCAAAAATGTGAGGATCGCCCTTAAATTAGTAGGAATTAAAGCATTCATCTTTAATGCTTAGAGTGTGAACCGGTAGTATAATAGATTCTAGAACTTGTTTTGTGATGCATCCCGAGATCGCTAGTAAGACTACACTTGTGTAGTTAGGAATAACTAAATGATAAGAGGCATTAGGATAACCCTTGTTTGATACCCGTAATATAATTACTTCTTCCACATCGGTTGAGTAATTCCCCCACACCTTTGCGTTGTACTCATCTTTAGTACACGATACCCCTAGTTAAACCCTCAAAGCCTATCCTTTTCGCGGTTCTCGTGATGTTTCGGTTTTCCGAAATATCAATGAAGAGCATTGTTTACACCCCACCCCCAAATGTACACCCAAATCGCCTTAGCCTACCTTGTATGCACTCACTTTTAGTGCATTATTGTTATCACCCTAAAACCCTTAGTTCAATTATCTAGTTGCTTGCATAAGTTGCTAAGTCGAGTCATATCCTTTGTATACAGTTTTGGGACGATTGGGACTTATGGGAAAAGTTAAAGTTTATGAAATGACGGGAAGGGAACGTTAAATTCAAATTCCCTTTATTTGCGTAATAATGTACTCCAAGTGTTTTGATCTTTTCAATTCGGGTCAAATTAGTGTTAGAGTAATAAAAACTCAAGTGTAGGGATGTGCCTATAAATCCATATCATTTTAATGTTACCGTAGAGGATGGTAGAGTAAAAGTGTATAAAAAAATCGAAAAAAAAGTAGAAAAAGAGAAAAAAAAAAATAGTGTTCAATTAAAAAAAAAAAAAAAAAAAAAAAAAAAAAAAAAAAAAAAAACATACGGGCTACCATCCTACATCTTTCTTTAATTTATGTTTGTTTGTTTCATTTATTTAGAGTCTAGAGTGTCGAGTCTTGGCTTAGCAACGCCATTCTTCGCATGCTTGTAACATAAAGATTTTTGACTTGCCACCACTAAATAGCCTATCCCACCAAACCCTTTGTTTCCCTACCGTAAGCCTAACATTACAACCCTTTAAAAGACCTCTTTGATAGTATTTCCTAGGTGCTTACGCCAAAGCGATGGAGGTTTGATCTAGTCTCAAGCCTATGGTAATCTATGTACTAGGACCGGTTAATTAGTGTTTATCTTTCATTTCCAACTTGTTATATTTCATATACACCCGAGAGATGTGAGTATCCAAACACCCCATGTGAGGTGCTAGTATGTAATTTCCGTGCTTGTTATGACTTTTGCGGGGCTTATATGTATTGAGGATTGTTCTAAACCAATGCTTCATGACCCCTAACTTATAAATTAATTGGCTAAAAGCACATTTGCTTGAGGACAAGCAAATACCAAGTGTAGGGATATTTGATAAGGTTTTAAAATGTACCTTTTTGAGGGGTCATTTAAGCCCTTATTTGATCACTTTTGTATCCGTTATTATTTAATATCGTTCCTTTTCACTTTTTAGGTATCTTGAAGGCAAAATGCTGGAATGACACTTATTTGGATGAAAAGGCGCGAATATACGAAGAAAATGGCCAAAGTCAAGAATCGAGACACTCAGGCTGCTAAAACTGAAGGGGACGGCGTCAGGTGTTATCTGCGACGCCATCGCATCACTTTTGTGACGGCTCAGTAGCCAAATTGCTTATTTACAAGTGACGGTGTCAGGTTTTAAAATAGTAGGTCGTCGCAACTCAGACGGCCTAGATTTGATCCAGACGACGTCAGAGACTGAAGGGACGGCGTCACAAGCATAAGGTGACGTCGTCGCAAGACTAACGTGGCCAAGACGAAACCCTAATGACGGCGACCCGACGGCGTCACAAATCAAAGGGTAACGCCGTCGCATATGTAATCTTATATATAGAATCCGAATTTTTTAGTTTTCAGTGTGTAGTCTTTTGGAGTAAAAACCTAAACCGAACCAAGGCTGTCTTGTACAGTATTTTAGGGTTCTAAACCCTATCTCACATCAAGATAAGTGTTTTACTTCAATAATTTAATTATGTCTTCAATTACTTGTGACAATCCGTACTTTCAGGTCATTTCTCGACACGATTCATGTCTCATTATTTCAACATTTTTAGTAAACTTGGTTTACTTGTTTCAAATTCGCGTAACCTTGGAGGTTTAGCGGCGAATTCATGATCATAACATCACGTACATTTCATATGGAATATGATTAGTCTACATTTCATTGACATCATGTGCATCTCATTAGTACATTCACGACATTTCATTTTCACTTGCAACGCGTAATTTTTATATTTAATAATTTTTATCGCGTGAGTTTTTACTTTGATTATTTAATCCGTTACTTTCAAAAAAAATGATCCCGAGGTATTTTTAAACTTACATTTAGTTCATAAAAACTATATTTTTAGTTTTCCTAGTGTTTCAAATTTATTTGGTATTTTAATCGTTAAAGTTTAATTATTACGTCGTTTTCTTAAAAATTTTACGATAATTATTTTATCACTCAATTTTCACAAGGAAAGTATTTTTACAATTTTTATCATCTCTATACAATCTATTTTGATTTACTAAAAACTTACTTGTACTTAAAGACTACCTTTTACCTTCCAAAGTTACAACTACTTACACATTTTATTTAACAAGTTTACACAAAATATACAAGTAAACATTTTGAAAAAAAAAAAATAAATAAATTTGAGAGACAACCCTCCCCCAAAAACCGGCCAAGGGGAGGGTGTCACATAAATGAAGTATGGTTCTATGTTTCTAATAATTTCACTTGATCATAAAAGTCTTACTTGACAATTTTCTTCTCATTCATTCACATACTCATAAGTGTT
>BPTQ01000008.1:299534222-299556127 GCA_019973895.1 Chrysanthemum seticuspe
TTTGGATTGGTGTAGAGGTGGAGGGGGGAGGTACTCAAGTGGGGTAACAGCTGGAAATGTTGAAAAGAGGGAGAAACCATCACTGGTTTTGGGTTTGGCAGGGATGTGAGGAAGATGTACAGTAGTAGTGGTTTTTAGGCGGGGTTTGACCGTTTGACCGAGTGGTTTTGGTTAATAACGGGTATTGGATTGGGCTTGTTGGGCTTGGGTGGATTAGCTGGATAATGGATTGGATTTTGGATAATAGTGAGGATCCGTTTGGTTTAGAAGTAACAACAAGGACCATTTATGCAATTCTTTGAAAGTTGAAGGGCTGATCTTGAATATTTTCCAAAGCTCTCATAAGGACTAAAACTGCCAAGTAAGATTAGTACAAGGACCTTAGTTGTTAATTTCCATTTTACAAGTCCAAGGACTAAAATTGCCAATTTTGTAACTCTAGGGACCAAACTTGTAATTTTCTCCAAAGTTATCATGAAGGACCAATTTTGCCATTTATAAATAGTATAAGGTTTATTTTGATTATTTTCTTATTTTTAAAACCTTAGGGACTAATTTTGACACTTTTGCAAAGTTGAGGGACCAAAGTTGTCAATTTGTGATTTTTAAACTTCAAACGATTATTTTGAACAACTTATGAATCCCAAGGACCTTTAATGACATTTTACAAGTTTTTGAATTACCAGGGACTAGATTTGACAACTTTTGTAACTTGAGGGACTAAAACTGCCAATTATGCAAACTTAATACGTTTTTCACCAGATTTTGATGTTTTTGCATTTAAAACATATAAAACACTTGTTTGTGATATTTTCATCATTTTGATGCATTTCTGAGTGTTTTCAGATGTTTTTGGCATTCTAACAGTACAAAAATGATGAGTGTTTAGACACTCATCAATACGCCTACGCGTAAGCTTTACGCATAAGGTTCCCTTTTCCTACTCGTAATATTTCTTACGCGTAAGTAAGGATCCTACGCATAAGCTTGCGCCTACGCGTATATTTCTCCTGTTTACGCATAAGCTACCATTTCTACGCCTAAGCCTTGATCAAGCCTTCATTATGAATTGTTACGCGGGCAAACTTGTAAATAAACGAATCATAACGTCACGAATCCAATAATGTCACTAATAAACTTAAACGTGTTGTTAAAATTTTGTGATAACATAAACTTTAACACTTAAAGTTAACTAACTTACGAAACTTATCACGACATCATTAGACTATTGGACAAACAAGTGACTTTGGACTCGTAACAATCATAGACATAGCACATTCAATAATTAGTCTATAAAACCTTCTGTTGACTAACATTATGTCTTTCGATATGTTGGTTCTTTTGGCTAAATGTGTTTCAGATCACGACATGGAAGCTCAAATGAATGTGGATGCACCAAACGTTCTCACCATTGCTGATATCTTCCCGCATGGCTATCCAATGAAGATTGGAAAGAACAATCTCAGAGTTGACTTTGAAACTCTCACCTGCTCGGAATCTTCGTGTCTCATTGCAGTGGATATTCTGAAGAACCATCCCTATCAGAACGTGCTCACCAACTCTGCCACTGTTCTGGAGATCTACATACAGCAATTCTGGAATACAATGCAGAGGGTCAAAGGTCAAAGTGCGGTAACAGTGACACTTAATCACAAACAAGTTACCATCACACATGCAGACTTAAGGGTTGTTCTTCTCATTCCTGACATCGAGCCAACCGAATTCAATGCCACACCTACTGAAGAGACGGTTCTGCAATTTTTGATTGATATTGGGTATGACGAAGCTTCAGGGGTTATTAATAAGCATTCTCACGTGGATCTTAAAAACATTCCTCAGCCTTGGAGAACCCTTTATATCATCATCACAAAATCCATTTCTGGTCGTGACAGCAGCTATGAGCATCCCAAGCTCGTAGAACTGCAAATATTTTGGGCTCTGATCAACATGAAACACATCGAAGTTGAAGCTCTAATATGGGATGACATGATACATTCCTCAAAAAGTTTGGCTCAAAGATTCCTTATATCAGATATACAAAACTGTTGATCCAAAGAGCACTTGGATACAACCCTGATATCCCCAAAACAATCAATGACCCCGACAATCTTGACGTTTTTCTGAACCCACTCTAACAGTTAGATTTAAGGAGTCAACTACCAAGAAACAAGGTGCTGTGTTGCCGGATCTCCTTCTCTCAGATGAACTCAAACAGCTATACTCTTATAAAAGATATATGACAGCTGTGAAAGAGAACAAAGTCGGCTTTCTTGATGAAAAATCTTCTGGTACGCCTACAAGAAAAACCAGAAGAGGAAGTGCAGGAAGTGCTGCAAGCACTGAGAGTCAGAGGAAGTTTGACCTTTGACCCTCTGCACAGCTCAGAAAGAAAGACGTGCTTTACAAGAATCGTTAAAGCTGTCAAACAGGTCAGAAAGAAAGACGTGCTTTACAAGAAAATTCTGGAATATAATTAGCACAGCTCCCCGGCAGCGGCGCCAAAAATTTGATCGATGCCAAACCGTCAAGTTTTATCACACAAGCTAGCCACTTGTGAATGGCTAACCGTAATAAACTTCAAACAGCTCAGACACCAATGCAATGAAGATCAAGAGGAGTGTAGTGTTTCCCCAGGTCGTTAAGTCCCAACGAGCTGAGCGATGAATAATCAAACGAATAGTGATCGAGAGAATTTGAACGGGAAAAGTGTTGTGATTGATTATACCTAAAGAAAAAGTTTATAAATTACAGGGGCTTAAATGCAAATTAAAGAAAATTAAAAAGATAAATTATATTAAATAAACGCTATCACTATTTTTAAAATTATGTTTTTGATTTTTTTTTCTTTTATAAATTTAAATTAAAAACTACGTAACGTACAAAAGAAAATGTGAAACTGAAGCAATATTAATCCTAAAAATACAAAAATGACATTTTTACAAACCTAATGATAAGAGAAAATTTTTAGAAAAAGAAAATTATTTTTAAAACTATTTATTTAATTATTATTAATTAAAAACTATTTTTACCTATTTAATAATACCCTAAAATATAAGAAATTATGAAATAAAGCTAGAAAAATGAAATTATGACTTAGAAAAATCTAAAATAACTAAATAGAATTTTCAAAACTAATTTTATATTTTTCTGATTATTTTTCTATTTTCTATGAATTAAAAACTATTTAAAACTAATTAAATTGCTAAAAATTACAAATTTAACTAAGAAAAATATGGAAAAATTATTTTTTTGCTTTTTATATTTATCTTAACCTAGGAAAAATGAAAACTTATTTTTTTGAAGTTTTTCTGATTTAATTGTATTAAAAGCTAATTAAAAAGTACTAAAAACTGATTTAAATGAGGAAAAATATCAAACAGTACTGGAAAAATATGAAAAATTCAAGAAAAGTCTAAAATAATATTCTGAACCTAAGAAAAATATAAAAACAGTAGCTTAAGTGTGAGAATATGGAACTGCAGTCAAGAGTGCTTATAAATAAGCACTTGAAATAAGCTAGAGGTACCAAATGAGCACCAACTGAACACAGAAGCTAAAGTATGCTATAACTACTTGATACTGACCTATTTCAACCAGTCTAAACCTCTAAGATGCAAACTAAACAGATTTGGTGATTAAAACTTAAGTGCTAAAAACAGATTTCTGCCTACTTTGAAGCTTAAGCACAAGCTTATTTAATAAGCTAATGTGAAAAAAAAATGAAGAACTCAAGTCAACCAGCTTAACTATCTCTAAACCAAGTTTCAGACCTTAAGGATCTAAAACCAAGCCTATGCAAGGTCTGCAAGGCGCCTGTTCACACTCAGCTAATACTGAGTGTGCACAGGGCATATAAGAGCTTATTGAGCAGCTTATTTGGACCTCATAAAGACTTCAAAAAATTTCACAAAAATAGTTTCTCAAAACTAGACCAGCTTAACTAGAATATCCCAAAGTTTCACTGAATTTGCTCCAATAATGAAGCTATGAAAAATCACCCAAGTTGGGTGAAAACTAAGATTTTCAACTTTGACTATTTGACAGATTTTGAGATTTTGACTTTTGTGAGATTTGATTCAATTTTATGAACTGAATATGATGTTTTATGATGAAGTGAAACTAATGCAAGCTATCTCTATGTTATCTAAACACAAATCAAACCTATGATCTTAAGAAAATCCAACAGATATGCAATAGGACAGATTTTATGGTGATTTTGACTATGAGTGAAAATTAGCACAAGTACTTGAACAAAAACTACCCCTAATAGCTAAATGCAAGTAAGACCAGTTATCCTAAGTCATATAGAAGCCTGTGAATTGGTTATGCAGGCTAATCCAAACACTCTTTTAAGCAACTGACATGAAATTTGTTTATCCAAACCACTTATCCAAACTTAGACATCATCATACTCAGATTCTAACTTCCATTTAAGGTTGATTTGAAGCAATTTTAACAGCAAAAGGACACAATTTCCACAGGTACTAACTCTACACAGATTTAAGCAAATTAATATGCAAGAATTAGAAACAAGCTAACTATGATCTATTCTATTTAAATAAGCTAAACACTGATTAAACTAAGCTAACCAACATCAAAGAAGCTAAATGAAACAGTTCTACACTAATGAATCAGTGAATTTCAAGATTAAGCTAAAAGTAAAAATATAAAACTCACTTTATGCCTCAGCTTATACCCAGCTTGTTTAGAACCAAATACAACTATTCTAAGCCAATTCCAACCCAAATCAACTCTGCATCACCCAATTTCCATTCCCATATCTGCTTGAACCAAAATTCAACAAAGTTTGACTTTTGTTGACCGGATACCAATATTGTTTGAAACTGAATTTTAAACTTACCAAAAGCTATAAATAGCTTAAATAAGCTTATTTAAATTTGAAAATGAACTGCTAGAAGCTTGAATATCAGAGCATGAAACTGAATTTTATAACAGTGTACATAAATACATGAACTTAGATAAAACTTTGAAATTGATGCTTAAAAATAGATTACAATGATAAAATAACTTGAGTTTAGTACATAGAAACAAAAGATTACAGTTTTAAACTTAGACTAAAACATTTATACTAAAAACGACATAGATGAAATTTTAAAACTAAGTACTCCCTTTTTCTCTCTTTCTTCTTCCTCTATTTATATGCAAAATGACTTCTCTCTCCAATCTGAGCATTTCCCACTTGCTTTTACATCCATTGGATCACTTGGGTGATTATTGGCCATTGATGAGTTTTGGCGCCAAATTAAGATATCAACAGGGGGGTTGAGTGCCTGGCAAGAGGGAGCATTTAATGCATCTTGTTTGGTTGTTGAGGTGGAGGGATAAGGAGTGGAATATGTGAGCTGGAGGGATGGAAGGTTGAGTGTTGCAGGCGAAGTTGTTGAAGAAGAAGACTTTGGCGGGAGGGTGTGTTTGTTTGACCAGGGAGTTGATCGGGGTTTAATATTATAAAGGGGGGTCAAAAACAGGGGTCAAAGGATATGGCAGGGGGCTCAAAAAGGCTTATTGGCAGGGGCTCATAATACAAAAGGGTCATGGCTTGTTTTAATAATCATAAGGACCAATTTGTAATTTCTAAAAGATGGAGGACCAAAGCTGCCATTTTATCAAAGTTGTTTCAAGGGACCAAAAATGACAAGCTTCAATAGTACAAGGACCAAAATAGACATTTTCAAACTTCCAAGGACTATTTTTGCCAAATTTGAAACTTGAAGGACCAAACTTGTAATTTCTCAAAACTTTTGACATTTTTCACCAAAGGACTAATTATGACAAGTTATGATTTTAAAAGGACCTTTGGTGATTTTTCTTTTAAATTAAGTGCTCAGGGACTATTTCTGACAACTTTTGAAACTTGGGGGACTGAAACTGCCAATTATGCAAACTTTGCTCATTTTTCATTTGATTTTAAACATTTTGCATCTGAAACATATAAAATGCAATTTTGAGATATTTTCAGTATTTTGATGCATTTCTGAGCATTTTTAAATGTTTTGCAGTTCAGATTTGACCAAAAATGATGAGTATTTACACACTCATCAATCCCCCACACTAAACTATTGCTAGTCCCTAGCAATCTTTTGAGAAAAACTTAATGGATTTGAATCTCTTTACCAAAAGCCATTACTTCTGGAGTAGCCAAATGTTTCAGTTCAAGTAAGAACTATGGTACACTGATAACCATGTGATTTTGAACAAACCACCAGCTTTCAACGGATTTGATTTGTCTTTACCAGAAGCCGTTTGCTTCTGGACTAGCCAACTCTTAGATAATATATACTATCTTTGGTGAGTCGATTACCAATTATGGTTTTCCAACTGCCTTTACCACAAGCCATAAACTTGCGGGCTAGCCAACTCTTCACTTTTAAGGATATGGTGAGCTGAATACCATACAATTTTGGGCAAATTGCAAGCCGTCAACGGTTTTGAGATATCTTTACCAAGAGCCGTTTGCTCCTGGATTAGCCAATCCTTTAGTTTATTAGACATGGCGGACTGATAACCATGAGCTGAGTAAGTGTAAAACACTTACTCCAAAAAACATTTTGGCCAAAAATGGGGGAATTGGGCGGTATAATTACATGATAAAATTCGTGAGAATTCCCCCCCACACTAGAAATGAATATTGCCCTCAATATTCAAAGTACCGGCGGTTATGCCGAAACATAGAACGTAAAAGGGAAATACTACGGCCATTTTTTTTTGAAAGATTTTTTTTTTTTGATAGATTATATACAACAGCGGGGGGCAACTCCCCCACACTAGGGTGGTAGAAAATAGAAAGAAGTCAGAAATATGGGTGAAAACCCATATGGCATGCTACTGTTTTTTATTCCCGAGTCGCTAGCTTGACTCGACCCCGTATTCATTTGTTCATGGGGAAAGCAACGTGGAAAACCAATCTCGATCGGACTTTCGTTCAAAATGTTTGTATAAACATTGAAGTACGTGAAAGTTCCACACCGATGAGGTATACATAGATCCGGCTCACAAATAATAAATGAAAATGCCGGGGTCAAAGATAGTGTCTTCATTCCCGAAGGAGTGAAGATGAAGAGAAATCACAAGATATTTGAGGAAAGGAAGAAAGATTTTTATAACAATCAAGATCCATTCTTCATCCTCAAATGTAGACATATCGGGAGGAAGGGTGAGGGTAGTATCATCAATAAGCAAAATCTTATGATAGAGTACACCTTCCTCTGAGCCAATATCATCCTCAAGATCAAAATAGAAATGATCATATTCCGGAGGAGATATGTCATGAGAGAGTTCACCGGAGAACTCTTCATGAAGAGAATCATTCACATGAAGTGAAATTGTGAACTCTTGTTCCATTGTGGGCTCATCACTATCCTCGTCAAAGATTGGATTGTTAGAAATCCAAGTGAATTCAGATTCGAATTCAAATAGAGGATTGGTGAAAGTAGCTTTGAATGTTTCGGGAACAAGGTGATCAACATTCTCTATTGGACTGTTAGGGTGAGAAGTGAGCGAACGATCATTATAAAGGAGACTCTCAATCTCTCCCAGATCGGCTTCGAAATCAAAGAGACCCTCATCACTTCCTGATGAAAGTGGATTGATGTGAGTGAGTTCATCGGTGAACTCCTCAAGAAGATGATCAGCATCAGATTGTGTAAGTGATGCCTCAACATACTCGATATCTCCATATGATGCACAATCTTCGCTACAATTGGAGAAAGTCTCAAAATGATCTTTTGAACACTCAAGAGGGGAAGAAGAATCACACATATGATCAGAAGTTCCCTGTGACTCTCTCGGGATTGGGACAAGGTTCTCAACACTAGACTTTATGAATTCGTCCGATTCTTTTTTAGGAACAGTTTCAAGATGCTCGTCCCCCATGTTTAGAGAGTGAGTGGGAGCTTCGGGTGTGATAGCAGTTGTTTGAGATGGAATCTCAACTGCTGGAATATCAACTGACTGAGGGAGTTGAGAAATAATATTCTTAAAAGGAATACTCTCCTCGTCATCATCATACATAGCTGCCTTAAGAAATTGGGAACGCCTTAGAGCTGCTTGCTCTAGGACTAATAATTCTTCCCTAGATTTACGGGCCTCTCTTTCTTCGGCTAGCAATTCTCCCATGGTGTTTTCACCACTCACTTGATTCTTAAAGTTACGAATCATATCATCAAGTGTTTTCATTGCGGTTTCAAAATTTTGGGAAATTTCTTGAGACAACGGCTCAGGTGGAGTTTGAACCGTATAGTGCTGTGGAGGTTGGAAATTGTCAAAACCGGAAGTATAGTAATTTTGATCCCACGGTTGACATTGAAGATTATTGTGAGGACCTCCACAATTCTCACAACAGTAAAACTGTTGAGTCTGGACTGGTGAATTATATGGATATTGGTTATAACCAAAGTTCTGAGCATCACCGGAAAACTGTTCATAGACAAACGTGTTTCCGGATTGACACTCAAATCCTTGGTGAGGACCTCCACAAAATTCACAGCAGTTATGTTGATTATATGAAGATAAGTTGGGCTGTGGTGGGTAATTAGAAAAGTTTGAGGGGTCGTTAAATGAGTTCGGATTAGGATCATAATCAAATGAATTCCTCGAACCACAAAACAAACAACTCCCGTTCCGAATATCATTACCACACTGTACACACATACACCAGCGACATGGTGAACCAAAAAGAGGCTCACCACAACCGACACAAGGAATAAATGATTCTATTTGAGAGTTATGAGAAGGAATCGGTTTATTCAAAGAATCAACAAAACCAACATGGTGATCCGAATGACTATCAAGTCTCGAAGAACATTTTGAAAAATCCGGAGGTGGGACAAGTGGTATGCTCTGAGAGCTAGCAATTTCCACCACTTCCGTTATGGTCTCCGGTTCTGGTTTTTGAGAAACGTGAAGATTAGGCAAGTCATTCTTGCTAGTCACCGGTCTAAATTCTGCATGATTGCTTTTAACCGTAAATTGTGAAAGTTTAGGATCAATTTTAGACGGCTTAGGAGCAATTGAGGGGTTAGATCTTTGGATAACCGTAGGTTGGACGTATTTAGCACCTCCATTATCAGAGGGAAGTACCTGGTCCTTTGTCACCCCGGTTTCTCGTTCCATTTCCCTACGCAGAATTAATGGATCATCACGAACAACACGAATTCTTGACATTTGTGATAAAGTATCAAGTTTTTCAACTTCGTTCCAGAATTCGTCGTAGTCGAGAGATTCCATGAGAATAGAAGAAGTTAGAATCAAATGGATAGAGGGTAAAGGGATAAAGAATCAAAAAGGGTAAGAGGGTAAAGAGGAATATTTTTGGTATTTTTGAAAAACATGTTGTAAAAACAAAGAATGAAAATCTTTTTGGGTTTTTGATTTTTAAGATGTTTTTGGATTTTTGGATTTTTATAAGAAAATATAAATACATATAGTATAGGAGATGATGAATATAATAAACACAAATATTATATATAAACGCAGCGGAATCATCACCAACAACGGATCCATATTGCCATATGATCAATCAAATAAAACATAGATGTAACAATTACAATAAGTAGTATACCTTTGAAGCGTGATTCGCGTTTCACCAACAACACCAAGACCATGATAAGATGTAAGAAACCAAAAGATCAATAAGGTTGATCTTTTCTTATGTGTGAAACACACTACACGTCCACAATCACCACTCGATGCTAGTCTAAACCCCGTGATACGCGATCTAGCCTTGAACTACACTAGAATAAGGTTAGATGAGATCTAAAAACACAAACCCTAAAATGAGGGTGTTGTATTTCGTGGTCTTTGGCTAGGGGAAGAGGGAGAGCCTTTAGGTAAGTTGTTATATGCATTTTTTTTTCCCAAATTGACCAAATCAATAGGAGGTTATAGGAAATAATGTTGCACATAACCCCTTGCTCTTTTGCCCTGTTGTTTCCCACCGTGGCCATTCAAATGGGGGCCTATAAGAGCTAGCCCATTTGTTGGTCCAATCCAATAAACTAAGTACAAGCTTAGTTATTAGTAGCCCGTTATTGATCCCGAATTACGAAGGTTAAATATAACGTAAATACGATAGATACGGTATATTAAATGGTGTCTCTGTGTATAAGTGTGTGACCCCAAAGACTCACATATGACTAGCCATATAATTATTTATTATGACACAAGCATACTCCAACAGCTCCCACTTGCGACGTCATAATAGTCAAGAATTATACAAGCAATGGTTAGCGTCTAGCAACACGCCAATGCCCCTAGTGATATGAGAGGTCAGTTTCTCAAACGTTTCATTAAATGGTTTATATGTCATATATCCCTTTGTTTCAGATACCATGTTGAACTTTAGACATGGATCAAAAGTCATTCTAATTGTTCAACTATTATGTTCTCGATCTAGATATTGAACAAGATTACCAAGTGAATTAAGATTCATCTTAATCTCATTTGGGTACGGCCATACAAACATCTGTTCAAATCATCGAGGGGCCCAATAGTATCTAACTCCAAACCATGTGGAGGAACAAATCCTATTTTGACTGCACGTGTCATTCATGTGCTTCAAAGCATTCCTGATAGTGGCCTTTATAACTACCTTGTTCAGGACAGCGTTTAACCATATCAAGGAATGAAACTCCACACATGCAAAACCTGCTTGCATCTCAAGTCTAAGGATAATAGACATAACCATTTTCGAGATTCACTATATGACGCCGATCCATGCAGTGAATACTCGTAGGTTGGGTCAGTCCAATGCTCATCACCATGAACAACATGTGAGTTTGGCAAAAAAGTCACCAAGACACTCACAATTGTCTTAATTTGATGGTACTCCCGTACCGTCAACCGACAATGGACAAGTTTTGAATGAAGAAAATCATTCATGGATTTAAACATGCAAATATAGAATACAGTTGATATAAATGAAAACGATAAAAACCATTAAATCAATTCATTATAAAATATAAACTGCTTAGCATTCCAATTATTCAAATACTAAAAACAGATATGCATAAGACTACATATAGGTCGGAAAACCACTGTTCCCACCATGATCAAATTATGTTGTACAAGACAACAAGTAGTCATCTGAGTAAACCTTGAGAATACTTGTTTCAAAATCCATGAAAGGTATGATGATTGTGCTTTTGTATGCATGCATTCAAGTACAATACGAGTATTGCAACAATGCATTCCATAGGGTGTTTGAAGCTAGCAAAGCACCTACTTTAGACATTCATCTAAACAGTTTCTCAAACTGTCAAGTATTCTTATTCTTTTAATGTATAATTCATTAATGCTCTCAGACGAGCACATCTAGTCAACAATGTCATCATTCATGATCATATGCTACCATGACTAGGTTAGAACATCATTTCAGTTAAATAAGAATCAATGTATGCAAACAGAACAGAGATCCTCAAATATCCGTAAATGTTGAACACATATTTGGTCCTTTGAAGGTCCATTAGAATGTTCGTTCAACAATTATCTAATGACATTCACTTAGATATTTGTTGTTATCAACTCATCTTGCATTCATGCAAATGATATAATTAGTCCAATGCACAAATATGATATACATAATGAATCCTTTAGTTAAACTTAAGGTTTCAATTCATGCTTTCAATCTCATCAGGTAAGATTGATTATTGAGACTCCCCTCAATAATGTTTCATATTGTGTCAGACTTAATAACCGCTTATGTTTATACAAACAAACATATGTAACAAGGTTGCATGTTTTATTTTCTAAAACTCTCAAGAGAAACTTCATTCCAAACTAAGGAATAAATTCTAGCTTAGATGGAATAATGTTTCTAATACGTCATCAACATATGAGATTTAAGAAAATAAATACAGTGCTCCCACTTGCTCTTAGTGTACATCGTACTGATCTTATTTTAATCAAAATCAAATTAATGATTTTATGGTTAACTAAAGATCTTAGCTCAGAGATGCATGATCTAATCCACACTTGGATTCTTGTATCTTGTAGACATAATAAAGATTATATATATTCACAAACCCTTTTGAATACACATCGTCCTCGCAAATGTATTCAATAAGAAAAGAGTTTTGAAATCCTATTGTCACATTTCATTTACATGAAGATAAGTATGACAATTCATAATCTTTATACATTTAATATTTGCATGTAGGAAGATTTAATCATAGTCAATTTCTTGAGTATGAGTAGCTCCTTTCACTACTCGTGAATTAAAATGTGTGTATAAGTTTGTCCTTTTGAGTCTTCTCATTGAGAAACTCATTTTTAACCTCACAGTCTAACTGATTGGTAAGAGATCAATCAAGCTTCATGAGTGATTGTCTTCCACGGACTGCATCTTATCATTCATAGTTTTGAGCCATTCATCAGATTCACAATCTGATAATGCAGCTCTTAGTTAGCAGGTTCACAATGACCCTCTAACTTATATCCCTTAGCATTGATATAAGACTATATCATTCAGGTGCAAGAAGTTTCCTTCCGGATCTATGAATGAGAGATATCATACTATGGTTTAACATATGCATGTTCAACCTTAGTGTGACATCAGCAAGTGTACCTAGAAGGTTGTGTATATTAGTTCTTGAACAACTTTAAGATCTAAAGGTGCTCCCACTTGCTTTGTACATAGAGACTAATCTCTAGATACACAGCATCTTGAGAAACAATAAATTGTTTTCAATTGGGACATCCAAAATACATTAGTAGTTCTTGACTCTGGTTTGTTAATTACTTACTCTAAGGAATTTAACAAATTAAGAACTTCAATCAAGACATAATGGAATTCATCCCATTCCATAACACAATGGTGTCTTAAATACCTTCCAGATTGGAACCATATTGAGTGTACCCATGGCACATTCAATTTTCTAACCTTAATAACTTTGGAGGTAAGATAGTTTAAGTCATCAAAGATCAAACAATATCAATAGAGTTTGATTTTCCATGATGGACATACCATAATGATGTGGTATTCCATGAGAATTGATGTTGTGAGACTATCCCACAACTCATTAGATGAACTTATACTCTTTGGCTTACGTATCTGCCAGCCAAGTCAAACCAGACGGCATCAACAGTGTTTTCAGCCCATTGCATACTTAATTTACAAGTCGTTGACCAAGTCAATAACTTCATGTGCATGTTTTGACTAGAAAACATAAACATTTAATATTTTACTATACGTCATACGTCATTTACAATTTAATGACTTCATGTACATGTATTTAACAAGAATACATAACAAGTTAACGTCTTACTTTTCGTTATAAGTCTTTCAACAATTAACAGACTTGATGTTTAAGTCTTTACAAGAGACCTAAACATATTCAAGTAAAGCAATTTAGAGTGCCGACTCTTGGCCTCAATAGTAATTTCAAGTTAATTTCATACTTCAAGATTATGACTTTACAATAATACATAATCATATTTACTGAACAATTCGGTGAATATGTTGAAGTAGCATTTTATATTATCTTGACATTTGTTCTAATTAGGGCAACTTACATTTTATGTGTAGAAGTCCTAGCAGAATATTAGTTTTCTTACCTTGCAGTCAAGAAAAATAGTCATATTGTTATATGTTGTATCTTGCACACAATGAAGATTTCTCCCACTTGTGCATGGCACAACATCATGCGTAATATGACAGTGTCACAGATATGATTTTAGACAAAATCAAAATATAGATATGTAGAACTTTATTGTTTTAATAATGAATCATGCATAACAATTTATTGATAACATTTCAGGAAGCAACATCAGGAACGCGACAAGTTATCTAATAAATTCATGCAATGGTTCTTATATAAACTATGATGCTTCACGTATGGAAAGTAATGTATTATTTCAAGACAATCAAGAAATAATATGGGCAACATGCAAGGTAATAAAGATTACGGCTCCCACTAGATTAGACAACATTACATGTGTTTCGTCACCAGTATTAAAGTCACATAGCTCCCATTGGATTATACAACATCATAAATGTTATGTCACCAGTGGAGACTGAGTGTCAATTGGATACTTTCCTTCTTTCTTTGAATATCTACACATTATTGCTAATGTGAGTCACTTGGACTAGTAAACATGTACTTAGATATTCAATGAAGTGCATCAAGTTCTAACATATAGATGACGGGCTAGCCATCATTGATATTTTAACTTGAAAATAGGCATGCAATTCCTCCATAAGGTCTATTTTACCACAAGGGTGTGTAGTACCTTATTAGGTTTATTGGGTTAAGATAATTGCTAGGTAATCATGCTAGTAATTGTCTTTACCATTTTGCGGTTTATTGATATTTCCATCTTCTAATTAAAACTCATATTATTTTGGTAGCTATAGAAAACATGTTCTCTAGTTATCCAAATATCTCATCTTACTTCAATGTTCAGAACTGAAACTAGGGTTATAAAACAAACTTGAAAGAATAAGATGTGCAACCATACTTAACCGTTTTGACTTTTGCAAGACATTACGATTTCTAGAGTAGGTGTGCTTTGAGTTTGATTAGAATTAGGACAATTCAAATATTCCTATTATTGTATTTCCTCATTAAGAAAACAAATAGGAACAAGTCTCTTTCTTACAAGGAAAGAAGTACTTAGTTTGTCTTTATAACAAGAAAAGAACAAACTTTTGTTTACGGATGTGATGCATTATATCATTAATATGAATTTACAAAGTTCAATTTTTAGTATTTTCGACAATTATCCTTTTACAAATTAATTACCCCATGTTTAAAACAATTAATTTACGAAAAAGGGCTAAGATCCACATTGTGCTTCTACTATCACATCAGTTGATCTGCTAGCAATAGTAGATTCAATTGGTAGGCGACGATCACCAATTGCATTACATGTGCAACTCTTAGATCCTTATGGGACTCATGGCACTAGTGAACAAGCATCTAGTGTCAAGTAGGCATGTTTAGTCCCATCCTTGCCTCGGGTCAAGGTCTCACCGCTTAACTCGATTAAGTCATCCAATTTGAGAACGTGCGAAAATATATCTAGGTCCCACGCATAGACAATAATCACCTTGGGTTACAATTCAACCTAGGTCCCACGCATAGGCAAAAAGTAATTGCAAGTGTTCTCAAGCGATTGGACGGCATGACTTAAATTTGTGACGGGTAAAATATTTTTGATGTGAATCAAAAAAAAGGTGTACGAAAAAAGCATGCATTCATTCTTCGTAGCACAAGTTAAAAACTCTTCTTAACTTAAGTCTAATCATTGTTTTAATTTATGTGTGTCAAGTTGTCCATATTCAAGTCTAATATAGAACCTATGTGGATAATAAAAGAGATAGGACAATACATAAATCGAATAACATACATAACAAGTTAAGTGTTATTATTAAAACAATGATTTTAAGTTAAATCCATATTTAAACTTAGTTAAACTAAATCATAAGATTTAGTTTGAAAATGGTTTGTGTTGCGTTTTAAGTTTTAGAAAACTATTTGCAAGTTATATACATTCACAACATACATAATAAGCAAACAACCAACACACAACCACAATATGCAAAGCCTCAACCGATGAAAGAACCTATGCTTGGTCTCGTGAGCCATCACGAGAACCAAGAGTCATCTAGGGACATAAACCACAACCACACGGAGGACTCTCACTTGCACCAAGACCAAGCAAGGACAAGTAGAAGCCCATAATGCACATGAAAAGTGAATCTGCCAGCCCAGAATTTCTGCATTCTGAGGCCCAAATGGCCTAGAAGGAGTCATCCCCGAGCTTAGCACCAAACTACAAAGTTGTGGGCCCATGAGTTGCCTACCTGCAAAAAACATTTGGTTAAAAAATACGCCACCAATCATCGGGAAACGCCGTTTTACTGCAGCTTGTACGAGCAGCCATTTTGCGTCTTTATGTCTTTTATGCTTCGCCATTCCATTCCAAGCATCGGTTACAATATATAGAATGTAAAATACAACTAATCTACTATCTATCTATTGTAACATGCCCAAACAATGGCAAAAACCAAATTAAAATTCATACATAAAAGCCGAAACAATGGCAAACCCCAAATAACAAGAAATTAACGACAATCACAATCATTCATAGCACAAGTGGTCAAGGTTTTCATCGGCTTTGCATATACACATAATAATACCATAAAATTATGAACATAACACGGTGTTGGCTAATCCCATGAGCAAACATGCATGTATTTGCCATGGGAACAATTTAAATAGCATGAAATAAAAGATTTAGCCAACGAATCGAAGAAATAATCAACAAGGATTAAAACCCCGATTGGTACGCGAGTAAAATGGATTTAGGTTCTCAAACCTACTGAAATTAGACCTTCTAAAAATCATTTTACCACAGAAAATTAAGCCTTAGGGGCTGTTTTCAAATCGTTTCAAGAATCGATTAAAACAACGCGATTAAAGCCATTTTTAGCGTACCGAACACAATGTTTAATAAACGTATGCGAAACCAATGGCCATAGGACCAAAAATCACACATGTTTATATTACTAATAACATTCTTAATCCATGAAAAATGGAGCCCTCGGGGCTGTTTTGAAAGTGGTTACAAAAAAACACTTAAAAACACGCGTTTTGACCATTTTTTCGCATACCCGATAATCATATGGCACATATGATGGCTCGTGATACCACTATAGGAGATGATGAATATAATAAACACAAATATTATATATAAACGCAGCGGAATCATCACCAACAACGGATCCATATTGCCATATGATCAATCAAATAAAACATAGATGTAACAATTACAATAAGTAGTATACCTTTGAAGCGTGATTCGCGTTTCACCAACAACACCAAGACCATGATAAGATGTAAGAAACCAAAAGATCAATAAGGTTGATCTTTTCTTATGTGTGAAACACACTACACGTCCACAATCACCACTCGATGCTAGTCTAAACCCCGTGATACGCGATCTAGCCTTGAACTACACTAGAATAAGGTTAGATGAGATCTAAAAACACAAACCCTAAAATGAGGGTGTTGTATTTCGTGGTCTTTGGCTAGGGGAAGAGGGAGAGCCTTTAGGTAAGTTGTTATATGCATTTTTTTTTCCCAAATTGACCAAATCAATAGGAGGTTATAGGAAATAATGTTGCACATAACCCCTTGCTCTTTTGCCCTGTTGTTTCCCACCGTGGCCATTCAAATGGGGGCCTATAAGAGCTAGCCCATTAGTTGGTCCAATCCAATAAACTAAGTACAAGCTTAGTTATTAGTAGCCCGTTATTGATCCCGAATTACGAAGGTTAAATATAACGTAAATACGATAGATACGGTATATTAAATGGTGTCTCTGTGTATAAGTGTGTGACCCCAAAGACTCACATATGACTAGCCATATAATTATTTATTATGACACAAGCATACTCCAACATATAGATGGTATAAACAAGGTGTGAATATTCAAATCACTAATCTGCTAAACGTAAGATAATTAGTACAGCTCCCCGGCAGCGGCGCCAAAAATTTGATCGATGCCAAACCGTCAAGTTTTATCACACAAGCTAGCCACTTGTGAATGGCTAACCGTAATAAACTTCAAACAGCTCAGACACCAATGCAATGAAGATCAAGAGGAGTGTAGTGTTTCCCCAGGTCGTTAAGTCCCAACGAGCTGAGCGATGAATAATCAAACGAATAGTGATCGAGAGAATTTGAACGGGAAAAGTGTTGTGATTGATTATACCTAAAGAAAAAGTTTATAAATTACAGGGGCTTAAATGCAAATTAAAGAAAATTAAAAAGATAAATTATATTAAATAAACGCTATCACTATTTTTAAAATTATGTTTTTGATTTTTTTTTCTTTTATAAATTTAAATAAAAAACTACGTAACGTACAAAAGAAAATGTGAAACTAAAGCAATATTAATCCTAAAAATATAAAAATGACATTTTTACAAACCTAATGATAAGAGAAAATTTTTAGAAAAAGAAAATTATTTTTAAAACTATTTATTTAATTATTATTAATTAAAAACTATTTTTACCTATTTAATAATACCCTAAAATATAAGAAATTATGAAATAAAGCTAGAAAAATGAAATTATGACTTAGAAAAATCTAAAATAACTAAAGAGAATTTTCAAAACTAATTTTATATTTTTCTGATTATTTTTCTATTTTCTATGAATTAAAAACTATTTAAAACTAATTAAATTGCTAAAAATTACAAATTTAACTAAGAAAAATCTGGAAAAATTATTTTTTTGCTTTTTATATTTATCTTAACCTATAAAAAATGAAAACTTATTTTTTTGAAGTTTTTTTGATTTAATTGTATTAAAAGCTAATTAAAAAGTACTAAAAACTGATTTAAATGAGGAAAAATATCAAACAGTGCTGGAAAAATATGAAAAATTCAAGAAAAGGCTAAAATAATATTCTGAATCTAAGAAAAATATAAAAACAGTAGCTGAAGTGTGAGAATATGGAACTGCAGTCAAGAGTGCTTATAAATAAGCACTTGAATTAAGCTAGAGGTACCAAATGAGCACCAACTGAACACAGAAGCTAAAGTATGCTATAACTACTTGATACTGACCTATTTCAACTAGTCTAAACCTCTAAGATGCAAACTAAACAGATTTGGTGATTAAAACTTAAGTGCTAAAAACAGATTTCTGCCTACTTTGAAGCTTAAGCACAAGCTTATTTAATAAGCTAATGTGAAAAACAAAAATGAAGAACTCAAGTCAACCAGCTTAACTATCTCTAAACCAAGTTTCAGACCTTAAGGATCTAAAACCAAGCCTATGCAAGGTCTGCAAGGCGCCTGTTCACACTCAGCTAATACTGAGTGTGCACAGGGCATATAAGAGCTTATTGAGCAGCTTATTTGGACCTCATAAAGACTTCCAAAAATTTCACAAAAATAGTTTCTCAAAACTAGACCAACTTAACTAGAATATCCCAAAGTTTCACTGAATTTGCTCCAATAATGAAGCTATGAAAAATCACCCAAGTTGGGTGAAAACTAAGATTTTCAACTTTGACTATTTGACAGATTTTGAGATTTTGACTTTTGTGAGATTTCATTCAATTTTATGAACTGAATATGATGTTTTATGATGAAATGAAACTAATGCAAGCTATCTCTATGTTATCTAAACACAAATCAAACCTATGATCTTAAGAAAATCCAACAGATATGCAATAGGACAGATTTTATGGTGATTTTGACTATGAGTGAAAATTAGCACAAGTACTTGAACAAAAACTACCCCTAATAGCTAAATGCAAGTAAGACCAGTTATCCTAAGTCATATAGAAGCCTGTGAATTGGTTATGCAGGCTAATCCAAACACTCTTTTAAGCAACTGACATGAAATTTGTTTATCCAAACCACTTATCCAAACTTAGACATCATCATACTCAGATTCTAACTTCCATTTAAGGTTGATTTGAAGCAATTTTAACAGCAAAAGGACACAATTTCCACAGGTACTAACTCTACACAGATTTAAGCAAATTAATATGCAAGAATTAGAAACAAGCTAACTATGATCTATTCTATTTAAATAAGCTAAACACTGATTAAACTAAGCTAACCAACATCAAAGAAGCTAAATGAAACAGTTCTACACTAATGAATCAGTGAATTTCAAGATTAAGCTAAAAGTAAAAATATAAAACTCACTTTATGCCTCAGCTTATACCCAGCTTGTTTAGAACCAAATACCACTATTCTAAGCCAATTCCAACCCAAATCAACTCTGCATCACCCAATTTCCATTCCCATATCTGCTTGAACCAAAATTCAACAAAGTTTGACTTTTGTTGACCGGATACCAATATTGTTTGAAACTGAATTTTAAACTTACCAAAAGCTATAAATAGCTTAAATAAGCTTATTTAAATTTGAAAATGAGCTGCTAGAAGCTTGAATATCAGAGCATGAAACTGAATTTTATAACAGTGTACATAAAAACATGAACCTAGATAAAACTTTGAAATGGATGCTTAAAAATAGATTACAATGATAAAATAACTTGAGTTTAGTACATAGAAACAAAAGATTACCGTTTTAAACTTAGACTAAAACATTTATACTAAAAACGACATCGATGAAATTTTAAAACTAAGTACTCCCTTTTTCTCTCTTTCTTCTTCCTCTATTTATATGCAAAATGACTTCTCTCTCCAATCTGAGCATTTCCCACTTGCTTTTACATCCATTGGATCACTTGGGTGATTATTGGTCATTGATGAGTTTTGGCGCCAAATTGAGATATCAACAGGGGGGTTGAGTGCCTGGCAAGAGGGAGCATTTAATGCATCTTGTTTGGTTGTTGAGGTGGAGGGATAAGGAGTGGAATATGTGAGCTGGAGGGATGGAAGGTTGAGTGTTGCAGGCGAAGTTGTTGAAGAAGAAGACTTTGGCGGGAGGGTGTGTTTGTTTGACCAGGGAGTTGACCGGGGTTTAATATTATAAAGGGGGGTCAAAAACAGGGGTCAAAGGATATGGCAGGGGGCTCAAAAAGGCTTATTGGCAGGGGCTCATAATACAAAAGGGTCATGGCTTGTTTTAATAATCATAAGGACCAATTTGTAATTTCTGAAAGATGGAGGACCAAAGCTGCCATTTTATCAAAGTTGTTTCAAGGGACCAAAAATAAAAACTTCAATAGTACAAGGACCAAAATAGACATTTTCAAACTTCCAAGGACTATTTTTGCCAAATTTGAAACTTGAAGGACCAAACTTGTAATTTCTCAAAACTTTTGACATTTTTCACCAAAGGACTAATTATGACAAGTTATGATTTTAAAAGGACCTTTGGTGATTTTTCTTTTAAATTAAGTGCTCAGGGACTATTTCTGAAAACTTTTGAAACTTGGGGGACTGAAACTGCCAATTATGCAAACTTAGCTCATTTTTCATCTGATTTTAAACATTTTGCATCTGAAACATATAAAATGCAATTTTGAGATATTTTCAGTATTTTGATGCATTTCTGAGCATTTTTAAATGTTTTGCAGTTCAGATTTGACCAAAAATGATGAGTATTTACACACTCATCAATCCCCCACACTAAACTATTGCTAGTCCCTAGCAATCTTTTGAGAAAAACTTAATGGATTTGAATCTCTTTACCAAAAGCCATTACTTCTGGAGTAGCCAAATGTTTCAGTTCAAGTAAGAACTATGGTACACTGATAACCATGTGATTTTGAACAAACCACCAGCTTTCAACGGATTTGATTTGTCTTTACCAGAAGCCGTTTGCTTCTGGACTAGCCAACTCTTAGATAATATATACTATCTTTGGTGAGTCGATTACCAATTATGGTTTTCCAACTGCCTTTACCACAAGCCATAAACTTGCGGGCTAGCCAACTCTTCACTTTTAAGGATATGGTGAGCTGAATACCATACAATTTTGGGCAAATTGCAAGCCGTCAACGGTTTTGAGATATCTTTACCAAGAGCCGTTTGCTCCTGGATTAGCCAATCCTTTAGTTTATTAGACATGGCGGACTGATAACCATGAGCTGAGTAAGTGTAAAACACTTACTCCAAAAAACATTTTGGCCAAAAATGGGGGAATTGGGCGGTATAATTACATGATAAAATTCGTGAGAATTCCCCCCCACACTAGAAATGAATATTGCCCTCAATATTCAAAGTACCGGCGGTTATGCCGAAACATAGAACGTAAAAGGGAAATACTACGGCCATTTTTTTTTGAAAGATTTTTTTTTTTTGATAGATTATATACAACAGCGGGGGGCAACTCCCCCACACTAGGGTGGTAGAAAATAGAAAGAAGTCAGAAATATGGGTGAAAACCCATATGGCATGCTACTGTTTTTTATTCCCGAGTCGCTAGCTTGACTCGATCCCCGCATTCA
>BPTQ01000008.1:299562318-299626995 GCA_019973895.1 Chrysanthemum seticuspe
GACCCTACATGCATATACCAAAATCTATAACATCAGGCATGTATGCAGACCATTTTATACTTATTAAAACGTGAACAAACCATAAGATCCATGCATGCAATCCATTTCTTTTCCTTTCTATTTGTATGATGCTATTACAGAATATAACCGAATCGACTCGCCCCTCATGACAATCGACTCACACTGGCCACAAGGAAAGAAAAAAAAAATGACAGTAGCAACAACATATTTGTACACATCTTTTCTTCACAAGTCAAACCCAAAGGATTTACATTCACAACCGGTATTATTAACTCATGCATACAAGACCCATATAAAATCACAACCCATACTCTTTTAAAATTAGCTTGCGCCCAAGTCGACACATATACCCAACACAATAACATAACAATCACTTTCATATACGAGTTTTAAAAAAAAATGGTCATGCGCATATATATATCTCCCTTTGTATGACAAGCGTATTAGATTATGTTTTCATGCATGTTAACTATCCTTTTTAACATAAACATCATGCCTTCCTGTTACTCATGGTATTAAATTTCTAAGTCAAAACATCATGCCTTTAAAACAACAAGTTATCTAATTTTTGATCATGGCTTCGCAGTAATAATGATATATATATCAACGAGATGTAGTAGCAACGTGAAATAGTTTAGGCTTTGTGTAGTATAATCGCGTATAATTTCGTGTAAGACATAATAGTTAACGATGGTACCTTGAGGCTGAGTCGAAAGGGTCGAAAGAAAACGAGTAGGCTGATCGAAACCACCCACAAACGGCAGCACAACAGCCTTCCTTGATGCTTGGTTGATCGAATGGAAGAGAGCTAGAACCAAAAAACTTGTCTTGGATCGAATGAAATAAGGAATCAAAATGTATAGCCGTCACTTTTGAAAACTAGGGTTTGTGTGTGATTTGAATGTGATTTGGTAAGTTAGAAAAATAAGCTGTGAATGGAATATATGGGGTAATGGTTGCCGAACAAATGGGGAGATCAAAACAGAAATATGACTTTCCAAAACACAAAAATAGTGGGCTTTTATTTAAGTGTAGTGTTTTGTATTTCTTGAATATTTTTCGGCCCATGCAACTTTAGCAACGTGTGATATATATTTAGACATAAGGTGTGTCGGTTTATTTTTATCTTGCACAAGTTAATTATTTCTAAGTTAGGTTAAAGACATTTTAATGAGCATGGAATATTACACGCATTTTATAGATATTAAATTTGAGGGGTAAAATCATCTTTTCACAGGTTTTAGATTCTTAGGGTTTTACAGTGTAGATGATTAATGGCAAACGTGACATTCTTGTAATTGTTGATGACTACTCTAGATGGACTTGGGTTTATTTTTTAAGAAGTAAAGATCAATCTCCACCAATGATCATCACCTTTATCATGAAAATTCAAGTTCAGCTTCGTAACACGGTCAGACAAGTCAGAACGGATAGATGAAATGAATTCTTGAACCAAACTCTTCGGACATACTATGAGAAAGTGAGAATTGAATATCAAACTTAAATTGCAAGAACACCCGAACATAATGGAGTTGTCGAAAGACGAAACCGGATGTTAGTGGAAGTTGCAAGAACAATGTTGATTAATGCTCAACTTCCAGATTAGTTATGGGCAAAAGCTGTTTCAACTGCATTTTACACCCAAAACCGTTCAATGATCACCAAACGCCACAACAAAAAACCAAATGAGCTTTTCCATAACCAAAAACCTAGCCTAAAACACTTTCATGTATTTGGTGCTCTTTGTTATCCAAATAATGATCGTGATGACTTTGGAAAGCTCAAGGCTAAAGCTGATATTGGAGTCTTTGTCGGATATTGTGAAAACTCAAAAGGATATCGAATCTGGAACCATCGTACAAGAGAAATTATGGAAACCATTCATGCTAATTTCAATGAGCTCACATAAATGGCTTTTGAGCATAACAGCTTAGAACCCCGGCATAACCGTCTAAACTTTCCAGAATCATCAGCTGACCAACAATTTCAACTTACGCGTCGTCAAATGGAAACCTTGTTTGCTCCACTGTTTAATGAAGATTTTGATCAACGTTCTCTAGATGTATCTGATGTTTTCGCTGCTCAGCCTGATCTAAATTACATACCTGATACACCTGAAACAACAACAACTGTTGCTGATGCACCACCAATTGAGTCTCCAATAACAGCATAACAAACCGCTTCCAATGACAATGACCAAGCTGATGATCCATTAAACCAAGATGTACCTACGCCTGCATATTATGATGGAAATGCGTTCTTTAACCTTTTACTTCATAAAGAACCAATCAAGATGTTGCTGAATCTTCAACTAGCCATCTGGATCCACCAAATCTGCACAATGTATATCAACACCAACCTTCGACGCATAGATGGACAAAAGATCATCCTCTAGTAAACATATTTGGCAACTCTAACCAACCAGTCATAACAAGACAACGCCTTCACACCGATGGTGAAAATTGCATTTATGCTCTCACTGTCTATAATACCGAACCTAAAAACATTAAAGAAGCAATGGCATATGACAACTGCATTGAATCCATGCAAGAATATTTAAATCAGTTCAAATGTCTTGAAGTATGGGAATTGGTTGAACGACCAACATGGGTCTATGTTATTGATCTAAAATGGATTTGGAAAAATAAGGTTGATGTTGAAGGAACGGTTATTTGTTACAAGTCACATCTGTTGGCTAAAGGTTGTCGTCAGGAATAGGGTATTGACTTTGAAGAATCATTCGCACCAGTGGCTAGACTTGAGGCTAATCGAATTATTCTGACATTCGCGGCTCATATGAACATCACAGTCTACCAAATGGTCGTGAAAACTGCATTTCTGAACGGGAAATTACGGGAGGAAGTGTATGTTAGCCAACCAGAGGGATTCGTTGATTTAGAGTACCCGAATCATGTCTATTTTAACACCCCAACCCGACAAGGGTCAAAATGTCACATTATGGTATCAATCAGAGCATAATAAACGCAAGCGGAAGACTTAAATAGATAAAATACAAGTCCTGAAACAATAACTTCTAAGGAATACAAAATTTCTCAATTTTTGAAAAGAAATAAACAAGACATAAATCTCAAACTAATTCCAAATGACAAGGAAAACTAAAATTAGGTTGGTCCACTAAAAGCTCCTACTCTCATCACTCAAATCACAGTATCCCGCTTAAAACCTGCCGCAGAGAAAAGAAAATGCGGCGAGCTAATATATAAATAATGAAAAGCAATAAGTCAAAAAAATTAATAACCTAAACGAATCCAAAGAAAACCTGTTGAACAAACATGTTAAATAATATAAGGTCTGGATATGAAATAAGGAGTAATCAAAGGGGGTCATAATGAAGTAACAGAGTTGTCAAAGGAATGCCCAAGTGCCTAAACATGCTACATGAATAGACCAAAATAATCAAAACATATATTTCATATCATATCATATCACATCATACAAATCATAACAAATGGAGTCGCGATTCTCCTAGACGTGTATGGCACACACATATATCAGAACTGAGTACCTAGGATGCATCCATACGCTCCTTGAAAAATAAAAATCATACATAACCATACACCTGCTTTTGGAAAATATACTTAAGTATGGAATCATAGTCATAATCAAATGCTAGCACAAAAGGGAACGCTGTGGACAAAAACACACCTCCACAGATAGCATCATGCCATTGGTGCCTCACTGACATGGCCATGGTACCTCCATGGCTAGTTAGTACCTTGGGCAATAGATTAGGTCATACAACATAAATAAACATAGGATAACGATCAAGGGTTGTTCATCAAAGATAATATGAACATGGAATGAACTGAATAAACATCAAATAGCATAATCAAATGAATATCGTAACAAAGGAACCATATTAAATAGGATCACAAACGAATAAAACAAAATCAAGGATCAAGAGTCATGAGAAACCCTTACTGATAAAGGGCAGAATATCTATACCTTAAATGAAATGAAGGCTAACGAATGAATGAACACAAGGAAATACGAGTCACTCCTTCTTCACCGAATCTACACGGATTATAATCATATATTACTTATAAATCCATTTAATTTCATAAATGATTTTACACTTATTGTTATTTATTAACATGTTTAGGGTTTAGTCTTATGTATTCATAACACAGGTTTTAGGTGTTTCTCGAATATTGTTAGATCTAATAAGAATTAAAGAATAAACCGAATTAGAGACAAATGTAAACTTAAGACCACTCTAAAAAACAAACACAAACACGACACCAAGAACAAACGAAACATGATCAAATACAACTCTAGTATTTTATGCATTAACGAACGAAGACGTTTTTACCCAGACTAATAATTGCATGTCTATATCTATGAATAACATGTTTTATATTTTCATACGTAATGAACTTTTATATTAACAAAACTAGTTAGAATTACAAAAACCTTGCATGAGACTCATGGAACATTACTTTGACATATCGATGGTGAAATCTTATGACCAACCGATTAACATATTTACTATTTGAGAGTAACAAGATCTGTATCGATTAAAGAGTAACACTTAAGAGTATCATTTAAGAGTAACATTTATCATAACATGTTTTCACAAAACTGCTTAATTCTATACTGTCATACGTAGGTTATAATACAAATATGGTTAGTATATACCTCCATGCTATGCAAAAGCCAAACATGAACAAGCACAACTATCGGCTCGGAAACGAACATGACACAATCTATCACGAAACCAAACCTTATTCGTGCACTCAAATCAAACCTTAACCTACTACTAATGAAACCACCACCTTCATCTATACACAACCAAAACTGAGACCATTTATGAACTGCGACCCAATCCAAAATCGAACTAATAACTTGTATGACGTGCGTCGGTAACCTAAGACTCTAAAAGAAATACCATGAATTCTTAACTTAAATATGATCCAAAATCTAACCCGAGCAGGTGTAGCAACCAATAATTTTTCATAAGGTAAAATGACTATTTTACCCTTTGACTTTTTAAAGTTGACCTTTGACTTTGACTTTTGACTATTTGAATTTTACTATTCATACCATAAAAATTTTTATTTTTATTTTATCATAATGACAAGATAAATAAAACTCGACAACCGATTTCACAAAACCGTGTCTGAGAACTACTTTAGGGTTTAAACGTCATTTGGGCATCCCGTTATGTCCATAAAATACTATAAACATAAAAAATATGTAATTCTACCATTCTACGATAATTCCACAAGTTTTGAAATTTTTCGTTTTCCAGTTCTGCGTTTTACGCGAATTACGCGTTTTTGACCCGTGTTTCCAGCTTTAGACAGCGTTTTAGCACCCAATGAGACTTATCACTCATTTTATATTTTTATATGGAGTGTAATGATGAGTTTCATCAGTCCTGCAAGTTTCGTATTTTTACGATACTCGGTTTTATGTTTTATGACTTAACAAATTACGGTTGGCATTTAACGGAACCAAAACACATCATAAAATCAAGAAATTATCAAGACATAATATCTAAATCCACTCACACTATGTGACCGCCCCTTATGGGTGAGTCACTATAGTGGTGGCTTCATCTTAGTCATTTTACATGTAAACACATACAAGTGTCCTAAACTTAACTATGGTTAATATTTAACCCAATACATGGTTAACCAAACCTTTCCTCCTATAAATAGCAAGAGAAAAACTTCACAAATCCCTCATCCTCCCCCCTCCTTGGTTGTTATTATCATGAAAACAAGCACACATTCCATCTTTTGATTCATGACTCCAAGTTTATGCTAAGAAGTTGCAAGTAACAAGTTACTACATCAAATCTCTAGCAAGTTTAAGTGATCTTCTTGAGTTTTGTTAGGAATTAGAAATTTCATAAGTAAAGTGTCGGTCACCCAAATATTATCTAGCATAAGTTAGCTCGTAGACTTCTAGTTATTTACGGTGTTTAGTAGTTAATTAGTTAGTTTGTAGCGTAGTTTAGTTTAGAGCAACACCATGGAGGAAGGACGCGTCTTTACCCACTGTATGCCTGATCCATAGTCCGACAGGAGGACGTATCTTATGTAACTATAAATACCCCTTCCATCCATGGAAGGGGTGGTGCTTCTCAATCTAACATTCCATAATTTACAAAGTAACTCTCTAGCAAGAACACCCATCTCTCTAATTTCTCTCTCTAAAATGGCTATCATGTATTTCCATCATCCAAGACCACCCGAATCATCAAACACAATAATATTTACGATCCTACAAATGGTACCAGAGCCAAGGTTGTTGTGTTTTGATGTTTTCTTGTGGTTTTGATTCATGTTTGAAACTGTCATGGGTATAACTGTAAACCGTTTTGTGTAAAATGTTTGGATGATGATTTCTTGTGGTTATGATCTTATGGGTTAAACTGTTTTTACATGTTAATGTATTCTTCTTTTCGTCTTTATTTCATTGTCTTAACTGGTTTCAATGTGTCAAGTCAGTATTTTTGTCCATGTTCTGTTTGTGTATGTTTTGTCCAAAGCCAACTGTTTGAACAACTTGTCATTTTCATGGGTCAAAAATGCAGTCTTGGTCGTTTTTCTGGGTTTAAGTACGAAAATAGGTTGATATTCCTGCTAGCGAGTTGGCTGTTTATGTTGTCCGGATTCATTGTTTCTATGTAGCGACTTGTCAAAACCTAAGTGTAGCGAGTTGTATATGAAATCTGCCTAGCGACTTGTATTTACAAGTCGTAGCGAGTTGTGCCTTGTAGCTGTTATAGCGACTTGGTTAAATTTTCTAGCGACTTGGTTAAATTTGCTAGCGACTTGATGTGTTTATAAGACTAGCGACTTGTCGCTTATGGTAGCGACTTGACACAAAACTGCTAGCGACTTGACTCATAATATTAGCGACTTGACTCTTAAAAATGGTAGCGACTTATATTTATAAGTTAGCGTGTTGTGCTTTGAAAGAAAGGTAGCGACTTGATACAGAAAGGTAGCAACTAGTGAGTTTTTGAAAGGTTTAGCGACTTGTGACATTAAGGATAAGTTAGCGACTTGTATCAAAAGCTTAGCAACTTGACAGTTACAGAAATGAAGAAGAAGATGTTATGACTTGAAAGACCTTGACAACGACCATAATACAACTAGACATTGACCTCAAAACCTTATACCTAAATCAACATCACCTCAGGTCTACAACCATCATCGGTCCAATACCTCAACTCTATCAAAACCATGTCTCAATCTACATCTATACTCATCGATCTCTGTTTATCTTTTTTTTCGTGTGGTACAATTGTACACAAAGACACTTGAAGGTCTTACGAATTAAAGATATCATCACTGATCTTAACAAATGTAAAAAATCCATAATTAAGCACTTGATCTCAGTAAGTATGACTCGTGGTTCTCAAATGAAACACCAAGACTATCAAGAGTCTATGTCTCAAGTCATTTATATCATCATTGATCCAAGATTTTTTTCGAACTTAAACTGAAGATAAGATCTAAACCACGGATAGGTTCAATCTTTCATCTTGTTCGGATAATAAGGAAATTTACTTTAAGAGAGTAACGACCTCAAAACCTTTTTCGTTTTAGTCAATAAACGAAAAATGCATTCATAATCGATCCCCTTTATACCAAAGTTGCATAAATATCCGAAAGATAAAGAAAAGTGTATAACAATTATATTATCACTTTTCTTTCATTCGTTTTTGATTCAATAACAAAGAAGGAATATGATTATCCTACCTTGAATCCTGGTCGAATCTCATTGCCGAAACCATATCTCGTACCATCCCATGTGGCATATAACTCATGACATCCCTGTGGTGAGTTGTTAAGATGATATTGATGTTATACGATATTAGTTTATGATGGGGGCGTGTTTTTGTTTGTGTAAGATAAGGGTTTGAGTTTGGTGTTGATATTCTTAAATGGAGGCGTATATCTGTGTGAGATTAGGTTAGTCTAAATGTGTGATATATTAGGGTATCACAAGTTTTTATAACCGGTTGATTGAATTATATGGGCTTGTGACGAAAAATTAATTTTGGAGTTAAATGGGCCTCGTGTTTGTGGACTTAATCTGGTGGGTATATTCAAATTGCACATTGGCCGTCTATTTGAACGTGAAATATGATGGATTTTGTGGTATTTGGATGTGGCTCATGAGGTTACAATTCTCTGAATGAGACACAGATTTTTCGTGAATATACATTTATGTGTTGATATTCCACAACTCGATTTATTAATTGGTTTGTCTTTGGTCTCATTCATCTCACGTGTGTATGATCCTGATATATCACGAAAGTATTATCTTTGAACTTGAACGTTTGATCGCCTGTCATATGATACGGATAATGACCTCAAGTGATGTTATTTCATGGGTATAAATGAATGAGAATTGTCCTATAGTCCATGATACTTTGCACGTGTGAATTAGACCAAACTTTGATGATGATTGGAACGGGTTTATATAATCTGTATGATGACTTGGGCTTTGAATGATGAAAAGATGGGCCTCTCATGGTTATGATCCGTTGAAGAGATTTGTCGATGAATTTTGATGTAAGTTGATGAGATGATGAGATTTGTTGTGTTATGCTGATTGATACTTTGGTTTATACATTCTCACAAAGGACGTTGTGTCACGGCGTGAATTGATATTTGAACAAGATTGACTATGGGGTTGTTTGTTCGGTATTTCGTATTTGGATATGAAGAGAGGTTTTCCGGGGGCGTTTACTTATTTCGTCTTCTTTCTTTCTACCCTTCCGCGAAGATGACTTGTTTGAGCATTTATAGAGTGTGATAAATACTTGGCTATTTAATTATGGTTGTGATTCTTTCTCGTTTAACCCACAACGTAACTATTACTTCGGTGTCTCACTCAGTTGAGAATGTCAAGAGGTTTTGTACATTGGGTACACCGTTTCTTCTTCACAAGGATTAGTACAAGTTTAAGTAACAAATCTGGGGAATTTTTCTTCATGATCAAGTTTGGCATATCGGGTTTACTTCAACATATGGTCACCATAATAGCCGACAAAATTCGTGAATGGTGTGTCTACCAAAGTGTTTAATGGTTGTTGATATTGGTGAAAGAATCGTTGATGGACCGCTGCATGTTTCCCTTAAAACATATATTCACTTAAACCAAAGTTGTCATTACACATTCAAGCTAACATTGTTTACGGTTTTGTCTTGATTTTGTAAAATCCCGCGAAAGAATCTATTTCTCGGTTTAAATCATAGACTTGTAAAATCCTGTGCCAATGAAAACATCCCGGTTAAAATAATGTGCATTTTCGGATCTATCTTGCGGTTTATTCTTGGTTTTGTAAAATCATGTGAAAGAATCTATTTTTCGGTTTAAACCATAGAGTTGTAAAATCCCGTAATGATGGAACCATCCTGGAGAAAAGGAAAGTGTATTTCGAGATCTTATCTGATGCTGGTGCTACGGTTTCTGTTTCGAAGAAGGGATAAAAGGGTGTACTTCATGAATTGGGTGTGTGTTTGGGTTGTCTTCATGGCAGTTTGGTTATTACATGGTTTTACGGGGTTACGTGCTTTTAACCATGGTCGGGATGAAACCATTATCAAAATTCACTTTTAAGGTCAAAGGAGGTTAGATTTGAGCTTTTAACCAGAAGATGTGTCAACGAGGTTAATTCATTATTATCTATTTGAGGTTGATGTGAATTATCACGGGCAAGTGTACTTAGTATCTGAAGGTATCGGGGATGGTTGGATGAAGATTCTTCAAGATCCTTGTTCGAGCTTATTATCAAAAACGAAGACTTGGAAATCTAATTATTGTTGGGTGACTTTTACCTTTTCTTTTTACCACTTGGGGGAATTGGGCTCTTATCACCTCAAAATAACTATCACTTTAAGGAGTGACGTTGTAGTACTCAGTGTCACATTCATTTGTGGATTTTCAAGAGGTGATGTACGTCTATTACTTGATGGTTGGTTGGATGAAGAGTATAGAGTACTTAGAGATGCTAATGGAAATCAGCACCACTCTTTGTTACATATGTGCAAGTATAAGTCACGAGTTCGGGTTAGTTTACTTCAGGGTCAAATTCATCATATTGGGTTATCTCCATCAGATGTCACTACAAAGAGCCTACTGAATGATAAGGGTGATATTTACATGTTTTGCCAAGAGAGCTGAAAAGAGAGAGATTATGACGTATGAACACATCAGTTCATGCCTCGTACTCTATAGAAAATAAAAGTGTACGTGTCAGTGCGCTTTATCTTCTGATGAAGAGAAATCTTCTAATGACATATGAATACAACAGTTCATGCCTCGTTCTCTAAAGAAAAGAAAAGTGTACGTGTCATTGCGCTTTATCTTCTGAAGAAGAGAAATCTTCTTATTACGACCATTCTCATCAATATGCTTCATACTTTTTCCATGCGCTTCAGTCATCAAGTGAACCGGGCTACTATTGATTGTTTTCTTATTCCACTTGCTCAACTATAATGAAGATGGCGACATCATGTGCTAATTTTGCGGGGGAGAAGTATGAATAGACTACATTTGGATGATTTCACTTGTTTAATCAAGAATGGCAACTCCGTATGCAATTCTTGAGGGGGAGAAGAAGTGTGAAACTACTACATGTTTATTGATATATGAGAATAAATGGTCAAACGACTCCAAACTCATGTAAGAACCGAGCTTCTTCTTATCGGGTCATCTTCACATGGAGTTTTCTACTAAGAGTCGTTGGTTAACATCTTCATAAGGGATGATTTGATTAATGACAAAGTGCTTCCAGTTGCGGGGTTGATTTCCTTGATGAACATCTTTCTGTTCTTGTTTGATTGGGAGGGATTTGAGTTAAGGGGATTTCCTACTTACAAGTTAACGGGAATGCATTTGGTGAGTTGAAGATGTTGACTTTCTATTCCCCAACCGGACAATCTGAAAGAAGGTCGAGTCTACAGTCTGTTCTACATTTTCTGCTGCATGTTAGAAGACTAAAAAGACGAGTTGCATTTGATTATCTAAAGACTTCTTCTTAATCTGGGCATTTATCAAACAGATTGTCGGTTTCGGGGAGAGCACTAATTGGGGGAGTGTAATATGTCTGATTTAATCCCAAATTAGACTTGCTCACATTCTTCAGCAAGTTGATTCTCACAAAGACTTTCAAGTGTTCTTCTCAACAGATTTCTAGTATACGGGCTTATAGTGTGTTGCTGATTCTGAAGCATCAAAACCAGCAAGGTGGAAGGAGACACGTATCTAAACGCGAGTAATCTTGATGAGCTTAATTCTTCTAAGTGATTGAAGATATCCCGGGAAGACAAATGTCATGACCGCAGAGAAACTCAAGGTTTTACTCATCAAGGCGCTTAGTGTTCTTATTCCAACTACGTGGGGGAAGTGATGGAAGAGAAAGTTTCTGAAAATAAAAGAGGTACACAAGTACGACATATTCAGGGGAGATAAATGTGTAACATGAGGGAGGTGTTATCAGTTATTCTCTCGTTGGGAATGTGTGTACTTCGGACTCTTGAGCTTCATACACATTCATCAGGGACGAAAGATGTGAACATAGGGGAGGTGTTCTTCATTACCCTCATGATGTGTATTCGGGAGAGTTCTTGGATATTGGTGTACCTCGGATTCTTGAGCTCTATATACATTCATCAGGGACGAAAGATGTGAACATAGGGGAGGTGTTCTTCATTACCCTCATGATGTGTATTCGGGAGAGTTCTTGAGCATTATACAAAGAGACTGACTGCATCAATTCAACTACTTGGGGGAATTGTTCTCTTGACACCTTTTGGAATTGATCGCTTCAGACTTCAGTGGAAAAGGAATTTGAGAAGATTATTTATGTGTGGGATGAAACGTTGCTGTTCTTTTATTGGATGATATAACCCCGAATGGAGAATCTCGATTATCGTTCTTAAAAGGAGCAGCGGGATTTATGATAATGGTGTGCTTCTTTGTGCACCTGGCTAATGGAAGCTTGAAAGAAAACTTTGAATCTGCTCAGCTAAAGGATTTTTGGTTCGGGGGGTGTTGGGAATTCTGCTAAGTTAGAATTCTGCTGATGTTTCTACCGAAGGATTCTGCTGAAGTTCAATGTTTATGCTGAAGAAGAGAATCTGCTGAAGTAGTATAGAGCGTAGTTTGTTTCTGCGGAAATAGTTATTCCGTGTTTTCTATAGTTAGTTAGGATATGCATGAGCTTTATTAGGAAGTGATTATGTATATCTTATTTAGTTTTATGTTTATTTGTTTCTTAGGAAACAAGTTAGGGTTCCTTGTCTATAAAAGGAACACAATAGTATGAATTATGTAACGAGTTGAAAAACAAAGTTTTAGTAATATAAAGATCCATAGAGGATCAACGAATTCTTAGTTATGTGCTTCATACTTATATTTGATTTCCGCTAAAGAATATAAGTTGTAGAGATTATCTATTAGTTTTTTTGTGATTACATAGACAATACTAACGATCTGCGAGTGCTCAAGATCTATCAAGATCTAACATTTCAACAAGTGGTATCAGAGCCTCGAGAGAGTCTCTACGATACTAAGAACAATCTTTTCTAATCACCCATACAACCAAAACAACATACACCATGCCTGGATCAGATGACGGTATGGATGTCACCAACAACCAAAACACCACCCATCTGCAACAACTAAGTCTCTCGAACAGCAACGCTAAGTTTCCTTACCTAAAGAAGGAAGAATATGATTTATGGGCAATGAAGATGCAAAACTGGATTTCCAACATTGATTGGAATTTGTGGGAGATTGTAAGGAAGGGAAACAGTTTGAAGAGGACTACCACAGATGCTGATGGTAACATGACTTTCGTTCCTCCTAAAACTGCTGAAGAGTTACTGGTGGTTCAGAGAGAAACTAAAGTGAAAATGATTCTTCTTCAAGCTATTCCTGAGGATCACTTGAGTGATTTTCACTTCATGCAGGATGCTAAGGATATATGGTTGGCTATTAAGGCCAAGTTTGGAGGGAATGAGGAGTCTAGGAGAATGAGAAAATCGATGCTGAGACAACAGTTTGAAGAATTTCAAATCTTTGAAGAGGAAGGAATTCACAAGGGCTATGATAGGTTTCACAAGATTTTAAGTCAGTTGAATCAGCTTAAGGCAAAGCCAGATAATGATGATTGTAATTCTAAGTTCTTGAGATCTTTACCTCAATCCTGGCTACAAGTGAGCATTGCTTTCAAAACTAAAGGTGGGCTGGATATGCTTACTTTTGATGAGATGTACAACAAACTTAAAGCTCTTGAGCATGATGTAAGAAGTCCTTATCGTACATCCTCCACTGCTAGTCACACAGCATTTGTTGGGGCCTCTACCCCTAAGTTGATTCATGCTCCAAGTCCCACTTACTCATCATCATCTTACACTACCACTCCATCAAGCTCTCACTCTAAATCTAGTGGTGTAATGGAAGATGTGCTTGGATCCTTCTTTGCTGATTATGATCCTCAGCAGGAACTTGCATATGAGGATTTTGAACAGGTTGACCCACTGGAGATGGAGGAGATGAAGTTGAAGTGGCAAGTGGCCATGCTCTCTATGGACATCAAGAGATTTGAGCGTAAGGCTGGGAGGAAGTTTGGTTTTCAGGGAAGAGATCCAGCAAGGTTTGACAAAAAGAAGGTCAAGTGCTTTACATGTCATCAGATGGGTCACTTCTCCAGAGAGTGCAAAGATAGGAAGTCTGGTGATGAGGTGAGATATTCTTCCTATCAGCAGAATCAAAGGGATGCTGGCACTTCGAAGACTGGATCCTCAGTTGCTATGGTTACTTTGGATGCTAATGTAGACTGGAAGCTGCATGATCAGGAGAATGATGAAAGTTCTGGTGCTGATAATATTGGGTTGCTGGCATGCTGTACTTCAGAGGATAGGCATGATCAAATTGCCTTGATGGGCCTCTCTCAGGTACAAAATTGTTTGTTTGGTTGTAGTGAACGTTATAATGAACTTAAGGAAGCCTATGATATTTTGAAACCTAAATATAATGAATGCTATGTTGAAGTTGAAGCTTATAAACAGGCTTTAAAAACATTAGAAAGACAAAAGGTTTGGTTTCAGAAGAATCAAATAGCTTATGATGAGAAGATTAAGGTGTTAGAAAGTGATCTAGAATGTACTAAAAATGACTTAAGGAGGACTGAGAAAGAAAAAGCAGGTGTAATTTCAGAAAATCTTGTGTTGAAAGAGAACTTAGATGAAGAAATAGCTAGACATAAACAATGGCAAAAATCTGGTCTAAATCTAGCTAAAGAGCTCTATAGTAGTCAATCTGAGACCTCTGCAATAGGTTTAGGTTGTAAAAAGTATGTAGGATTAGAAGCTAGGCATGATGGGCATAAAACTACACCAGCAGGCTTAGCTAACTATGTCAAAGAAGGTGACCTACATGCTGTAGTGGATCTATTAGAGGAATACCTATGCCTGTTGACCTCTCCCTTACTGTTGAATTTGATGGTTCACATCATCTTTATGGCAAAAAGTCAAAAGACTTGCCGGACCTTGATTCTTCATCTACTGATTTTGTCTCTTGCTCTGACAGTGACAAATCTTCTGATCAAGGGTCTACTTCTTATGCCAGCTGTGATTCAAGTGATAAGTCAGACCTACCCAAGACCTCACCCAAGCCTGCACCCAAGCCTACCTACAAGCCTATTAGAGTTGCTGCTAAGGAATCCTCTTCCAAGAAAAATTCTTCTGGAGACTTGTCTTTTCATTCTTTGAATAATAATTCTGTTAAAAACAATTCTTTTCATGGTTTTGGTTTGAATACTTCTGCTTGTAATAGAACATCTTTTGGTTTGAATAAATCTTCTAAACAGAAGACATGTTTTGTGTGTGGAAGTAAATTTCATTTAATTAAGGATTGTGATTTTCATGAACAAAGAATGAGTGTATGTGCTGGGAAATCTAGACCAATGTGTACTAATGTTAATGCTATACCACCTTATGTTCCACAAGCAACCTATGCATCTCCTCCTTTTACTTGGAGAAGCTCAGTTGCTAGACCATCTGTGCAACCAACAAGTTCATATTTTAAAAATGGTTATTGGCCTGGATATTTTAACTCAATGAATGCTGGGAAGGGTTATAGGGATACTGCTGTGAAGCCCTCAGCAGGTTGTTCTTGGACACAAAGGGAACCTAAATTTCAATGGAAACTCAAGAACAATAGTGGATCTTATAAATCTACATGGCCTCAATCTAAAGATCCACAAGGCAGGTTCAAGTCAGTAATGACTTGAGCCTCAATAGTGTACTAATAGTTTGTATAAATTTTGTTGTTGTTGTAGGATCATCCTCTTAAGCATAAGGAAGTTGGCATTGTTGATAGTGGTTGCTCAAGGAGCATGTCAGGAAACAGAGATATGATGCATAATTTCATACCCATAGAAGGAGGAGGCAATGTGACCTTTGGTGGAAGTGATGGAAGAATCACTGAGAAAGGGACCATCAAAACACCTCAACTGGACTTTGAGAATGTGTACTATGTCAAGGAACTACAACACTTCAACTTGTTCTCAGTCTCACAAATCTATGACACCAAGAACAAAGTATTCTTCTCTGAGGATGAATGTATTGTGCTATCTAAAGACTTGAAACTGCCAGAAGATACATCAATTATACTGATAGTTCCTCGTACTCACAATCTTTACACATTCAACTTTAATGATGTTCAACCAGAAGGTGATCTAACTTGTTTGGTGGCTAAAGCATCCCTAGATGAGTCTACAAAGTGGCATAGAAGGATGGCTCATGTGAACTTCAAGACCATTAACAAGCTATCTAAACTGGGTCTTATTGAAGGACTTCCTTCTAAGGTTTTCACCAATGAACATAACTGTGTTGCCTGCAACAAAGGAAAGCAACACATAGCATCATACAAAGCACTGTGAGCCTTATCTCAGAACCTCTTCAGTTGCTTCATATGGATCTTTTTGGTCCAACTCAAGTCCGCAGTATTGATCACAAGTACTTTTGTCTGGTAATCACTGATGGATTTAGCAGGTTTTGTTGGGTGTTCTTTCTGAGAACAAAAGATGAAACATCTCCTGTTTTAAGAGAGTTTATTACCCTTGTTGAAAATCAGCTGAATAAAAAGGTTAAAGGCATCAGGTGTGATAATGGGACAGAGTTCAAGAATGATGTATTGATAGAACTCTGTAAGTCTAAAGGAATCAAAAGGGACTATAGCACTCCAAGAACCCCTCAACAAAATGGGGTAGCTGAAAGAAAGAATAGGACCCTTATAGAGGCAGCAAGATCTATGCTTGCAGACTCTAAGTTACCCACTATGTTTTGGACTGAAGCAGTTGGCACAACTTGTTATGTTCTGAACAGGGTTTCTATCACTAGACTTCACTTTAAGACACCTTATGAACTTTTCTATGGGAAAGTTCCTGCTATTCACTACCTTAAACCTTTTGGATGTCAAGTGACTATTTTGAATACTAGTGATCCACTGGGTAAATTTGATGAGAAGGCTGACGAGGGATATATAGTGGGTTATTCGGCTCATAGTAAGGTGTATCGGGTTTACAATTTGAATGCTAAGAAGATTGAGGAGACTTTGAACCTGCAATATCTAGAAGACAAGCCTAATGTTCAAGGACAAGGTCATGTTTGGTCATTTGACCTTGATTACTTAACTGACTATTTGGGTTATTCTAGACATGTGGCTAATCAAAATGCAGGTACACAAGAGTCTCCCACTGACAGTGCTGATACCATGAACGCTGATTCTGATTGTGAGTTTGAGGATGATGAACATCCTATTATTGTACTTTCTTTCTCCCCTAATAATTTTTCAGGTGACACTTCCAAAGTTACTACTGATGAGAGTGAAGATGAGTCCAACTATGCAGAGGACCTTGCTAGGCTTCAAAAACAGGAGTATGCAGCTAATCTAGAAGCTGAGAAGATTGATGGGGAGGTTGCAAAAGAAGCAGTCAGTGGACATCATAATTCTGCTGACAGTGATTCTGTTTCTCCTTTGATTACCAAATCTGCTGAAGGTCATGCTGTTTCTGCTCCCATTTCTACTAGAGTGTCCACAGACTTTGGGGAACCTTATACACGCTTTCCAAGTACTACAGATCTTGGAAATTATCAACCCAAAACTGGCATCTTCACCTCACCTTCCTATGACAGTGATTTTGAGCCAACTTTGACTAATCTTGATACCTCCATTGATGTCAACACCACTGCTACTAAAAGGATCAACATTAATCATCCACAGACCAATATTATTGGTGATCCTAATGCACCTGTCAGAACTAGGGGCACTGTAACAAGTTCTAAATATGGTCAAGTAGCTTTTATCTCTTATGTCTCAAACCAGCAAAGGGACAATCACACAGATTTTCAGCATTGTTTGTTTGCCTGTTTTCTATCTCAAGTGGAACCAACCAGTGTTACTCAAGCTCTGGATGATTCAAGTTGGCTTGAAGCAATGCAAGAAGAGATGCAACAGTTCCAAAATCAGCAGGTTTGGATATTGGTCCCACTACCTGAAGGGAAGTATGCAATTGGGACAAAATGGATTTTGAAGAATAAAAGAGATGCAAAGGGTGTTGTGATTAAAAAAAAAGCAAGATTAGTGGCTCAGGGGTTCAGACAAGAGGAGGGGATTGATTATGATGAAGTGTTTGCACTTGTTGCTAGAGTTGAGGCCATTCGTATTTTCTTGGCCTATGCATCTTACATGGGTTTCATGGTGTATCAAATGGATGTTAAAGGTGCATTTCTGTATGGTGAAATAGAAGAGGAGGTTTATGTCACTCAACCTAAAGGATTTAAAGACCCAGATCATCCTAATCATGTTTACAAGGTTGTTAAAGCTCTCTATGGACTACATCAGGCACCAAGAGCATGGTATGCTAGGCTTTCATCATTTCTGCTGAAGCATGGCTATAGAAGAGGTGCCATTGATAAAACACTTTTCCTGAAGAAGAATTCCACATACATCATTCTTGTGCAAGTTTATGTGGATGACATTATATTTGGCTCCACAAAAGAGGCTTGGTGCAGGGAGTTTGAGGAACTGATGAAGGGAGAGTTTTAGATGAGTGCTATGGGGGAGCTTACTTTCTTTTTGGGTCTCCAAGTTTAGCAGAAACCTGATGGCATTTTTATCAGTCAGGACAAATATGTGAGGGACATCTTGAAGAAGTTTGGAATGGAAAGTGTAAGGACTGCCACAACACCTTATGAAGCTCCAAAGTCAAAGACAAACAATGAACCTGATCTACCTGTGAATGTTCATTTATACAGATCTATGATTGGTTCATTGATGTATCTAACAGCTTCTAGGCCTGACATCACTTTTGCTGTGAGTGCTTGCTCTAGACATCAAGTCACTCCACTTGCTTCCCATCTGAATGCAGTCAAGAAGATCTTTAAGTATTTGAAAGGCCAACCCCATTTAGGCCTTTGGTACCCAAAAGAGTCTCCTTTTAAGCTGGAAGCATATAGTGACAGTGATTATGTTGGTGCAAATCTGGATAGGAGATCCACAACTGGAGGTTGCCAATTCCTTGGAAAGAGATTGATTTTTTGGCAGTGCAAGAAACAAACCATTGTGGCTACCTCATCTACTGAAGCAGAGTATGTGGCTGCTGCTAATTGCTGTGGACAGGTTCTTTGGATACAAAATCAATTGTTGGATTATGGGTATAACTTCATGAACACAACAATTTTTATTGATAATCAGAGTACCATATGCATTGTTAAAAATCCAGTTTTTCACAGTAGAACTAAACATATTGAAATCAGGCACCACTTTATAAGAGATGCATATGAAAAACATTTGATAAAAGTGGTTAAACTTCATACTGATGATAATGTGGCAGATCTGTTAACAAAGGCTTTTGATAGACCAAGGTTTCAACACCTTGTGGTCCATATTGGAATGCTTAACCCTTAACTGCAAAGTTTAAGGGGAGGCATATTTATGTTGTAAACTTTGTATATTGATTTGTATATTTGCTAACACTAACCAGCTAATGTTTTGTGAGCTTTGTTGTTTTGGTTTGGTTTGTGTGTTTCTCTGTGACTATTTTGCAGATTGCATATTTCAGTTCAAGTTCATCATGTTTGGTTCATTGGAGAATGGTCATGTAAGCTAGAAGCATGTTTTCTACTGAATCAAAGTACTGAAGTGAGCTATTTTTTTCCACTGAAGAGAAGTACTGAAGTTAATTGTTCATTCATTCATTCAAGAAACAGTTTACAACTTACAACTTACAAATTACAATCAACTTCATATGGAAATACAAGATCAGTTCTATACAAGATCTACTTAACCTATTCTAGCTCCTATCATCGTCTAGCCTATATTTTCTATCCCGATGGCTGGATATGCATGACCAGTACGACGAAGAAGCTAAGGATCAAAATGGGAAGGATGGATTAAGGAAACCGAAGATGATGAAGATGAATACACATTTCCTTTATGCTTCATCTACTGGTTTCACCAAAAAGCAATCAACCCATCTTCCTTTTACCCTTCCCCTTTACGATATGTGATGAAGCACCAAAACCTGGTGCAGAAAGACCAAGAACCACCTCTCGGTCCTTTGGGAGTGGTGGATTTCTGGCACGTGGCCTTGTTTGGGGTTGGGATGAGGAAGGTTGTCCTTTCTTTGTTTCCTTTCTAACCAACCTATGGAAGATTGGTTCTAGGCGCTCAGTAGAATCATCTGATCCTCTTGATGACTCAGAAGGATCTACCACACTGTCATCTTCTGAAGAAGGGAGAAAGGGTGATTTTGTAGGTCGCGGATATGGTTGAGGAAAGTAATAAAGCCATGGGTTAGAATCATCACTTGATGATGATGATGATGATGATGATGAGGATGAGGAAGTGAGGTTTATTACTTCTGGTTGATTCCACATTGGTGATTGGTGTTGATTGAGTGTTTTTAGAGAAATTATGATTTGTGATGAAAATTGGGGGTAAATGATGTGTGTGAAGTGTGCCTTGGGATTGTTATATAGACAGATTCGAGGATTAATGTAATTTAATGCGAGTTGGGTGGCACAGTAACGCTCTAGATATTTGCTGATGATATTTTTATCTTGGGTGGTTTCTGCTGAAGTGAATTACTTCAGCAGATTGACCGTGTTCCTGCTGAAGTGTTACTTGGTCAATGGGTAGAGTTGAAAGACATGTAAGATATGGTCAACAAGAGTTCCGATATTTTTGACTATAATTTGGGCAACTTCTACCAACTCATTATATACATATCTTTACTTCAAATTCACTGATTCCCTCGTTACTTACGTTCAAAACACTTCCAGTTGCAAGAATCATAACCCTAACTCACAATTCATCAAATGGCACTTCAATTGAAGAAAGATCATAATAAAGTTGCTTTTCTGGGAAAAGCCAAGGGTGATGAAGTTTATGAACCAATGGTGGAGTTTTTGAAGAGATCCAAGATTCATTATGCTTTAACATATTCTCCTAATGTGATATATGAATCATTGGTTACACAGTTTTGGGCATCTGCTGAAAGACGGAATGATACAGAGATCGTAGCTAAGATTGATGAAATAGAGTATGTTGTAACAGAGGAGTTGATAAGAGGAAAGCTTCGCTTGGATGATGCGAATGGGGTTTATCACTCTAATTCGGTAGAGATACTTACTGGGCTGAGAGCAATTGGATATCAGGATACAAGAACTGACATATGGTTCAAGAATCAACTTTGCCCTATGTGGAGGTTTTTGGTACATACTTTGCTTCAATGTATCAGCAATAAATCAGGAGGATGGGACCAGTTTTCTACTCAACTGGTTTGTGGTATTGTTTGTCTTTCTCATGGTTTGACTTATAATTTTTCTAGGTTTATTTTTGATAACATGGTTGAAAATATTCATAGGAAAAAGCATAAGTTTTTTATGTACCCTAGGTTCTTGCAAATGATCTTAGATGTTACAACCCAAGCCCAAGCATTTTGTCCCATAGGAGCATTATCTTCTAAACTATTTGCTTCAGTGAGAACTAAGAATGAGGGGGCACATCATCCTTTGCTAGCAGCTATGTTGCCTCAAGGCAATGAGGCTGCTGATGAGGATAATGTTGTTAATGACCCACCTTCTACAAATGTTACTGCTGATGATAATCCATCAGTTGACATTGATGAGGGCCCTTCTACTACTGCTGAAGCATCTCATGTTGCTCCTGACCAACCTTCACCTATACCATCACCTAGATCTTGTCCTAGTCCACCACCTATTCATGTTACTTCTGATGAGGTTGAGCATGAAGTTAATAGACTGCCCACACCTAGTCCTATTAGGGATTCAGTTGATGAAGGTTTTCCTTTCATTGAGCATGTTGATATTTCTTCTGAAAGGCCTAATGAAGTTCCCATTACCACTGAGCAATCAGCTGGTGGAGCTGAGGACCCTATTACACTTACATCTGTATATGCTCTAGTGAACAGGTATGTGGCTGAGGTTGCTGATCTCAAAAAGGAGATTGCAGAGACAAAATCTACACTTGGTGGTGAGATTGTGGAGTTAAAGAGTAAAGTTAAGAGATTGGAGGAACAACTTGGGAATTATAGCAAAAGGAAGCTAGATGTTTGTTCTGATGAGGAGGAAGTACATACTCAATTTGAGTCACTGGATATTTTGGCTAATGTGGCTCAACATCTACTCCAATGGTTGCTAAATCAGTAAAACAAAAGGAGCCAATTTTGTGTACTAGAAGGAGGAGAAGGCAATCTTTGAGCAAGGATACATTGCAAAGTGAGGATGTCGCAACTACTGAAGAGCATATTGTTGCTGATACTCCTATGATGAATATTGCTCTTGAAGTTGGTCAAGCTTCATCTGTGCAAGCACAACCTGCTTCTACACCTTCAGCAGATCATTCTGAAGTTTTTCTTGCTGGAAGAAGCTTTGTTTTGGATCCAGTAGCTGATGTATTTTCCATACCTGTTGAAGATCTGTCTCAACATGTTTCTTCTGATGCTAATTTGGATGTTTCTTCTGAAGTTCCTATGAGTGATACTTCTTCAGTTGATGTAGGTCATAAGTCTGCTGATCAAGGGAAAGGAGTAATGATTGAAGATGAGCTTGGTCCTGGTTTGGTTAGTGAACAGGAAAGGCATGCACAAGAAAGAATGTTAGCTGAGTGTACAGAATTGAAGAAAAGTGATGAATTGGCTAAACAAATTGCAGCTGAGTCTACTTCTAATTTGCCTCCTGAGAGACGAAAAGAACTGGATGCTTTGGCTACTCAGATCCCTGTTGCACAATGGGATGTTTATACTCAGCAAGCCGCTTCTGATCCTACTCTTGCACAGAGTATCTTAGGTGCAGATTTTAACAGTGAGACTTTTGCTCAACAAATGGTAGCTCTTGGACGAAAACGAAAGCAAGAGGTAGCTGACAAAAAGAAAGTTCTTGTTGCTCAAAAGAATAAAGCAAAAAGGGAAAAACCACCTACTGAAGCTCAGAAGAAATCATACATGAGAACTATTGTACTTCATCAGAGTTCTGCTCTCTTTAATTCTGGTTTGAAGAAAAGGCAAGTCTGGAATTTACCTGATAATGATTTGCATAGAATGTATCAAAGGATTATGAAGCAGACTGCATCACCTTCTAGTTTGAAGAGAAGTGTTGAAAGTGTGAATACTCCTAAGACAAAGAGACCAAAGACTGTTGAGATTGTAGATAATTTTGATGATGTTATACCCAAGATGATTTCTCCTGACGTTGCTGCTGAAACATCTACTGAAGCTATCCATTTCACTGAAAGGGTTCAATCTGTTGAACCACATGTTGTTTCTTCTGAAGCAGTACCTAGTGTTGCTACTAAATCTTTGGATTCAAAGGATATGCATGCTTCTATTCCTGTTGATAAAGTAGGAGAAGAGTTGGGTAAGCAAGGTGAACTAGTCGCTGCTAAATCAAAGAAGGCCAGAAAAAGTACTTGAACGAATGTATCTCTTGCGTGGTATTGATCAAATTAAGTCTACTTCTCCTTCTTCCACTCATGCTAAAGATGTACCTGAAGCATTTGAGGATGTATCATCTATGGAGATTTATATACCTGGTCGGAGGATGAAAAGAATGTCTAAACGAAGTCACACTACTTTAAGGTGATCTGTGAGATCAGATGGGACATATACTTCTAAGATTCATAAGTCTCTTAGAGGTAATTCTTTGGATCTAAAAGCTGTTGATTCAACTTTTATTCAAGAAGGATATGTTGCTGTTTTTCCTGAAGGATTTCATGATGTGTTGATTAATTGGACCTTGACTGATGGGGAGCTTAACACTATTTATCGTCTGGATTATTCTACTATAAAGTTCAACTTCTTGAAGGAATTATTTCATTTGGTGGATAGGCAAGATTTGAATACTCTGTATAATCTTGTTACTAAGCATTATGCTATTCATTCACCACAGGGTTCTGGTTTATTTTTGTTGGGTGATCTTCAAGTGTTGTTTGATTCTCAATCTCCAAATGGTAAAGGGTATCATATTTGGAAGAATTCACATCAGTGGAAGGTTGAGACTTGGAGATTTTATCCTTTGCCTTGTGTGCATGTGGTGGAGACAAAGGGTGGGATTACTGTTTGTATGTTTGCTGATAAGATTTATCCCTTGTCCGTGAGGCTAATGGAAAGAATGCTTAGACAGAAGTTGGAAGTTCCTCCAGATCCAGTTGGTAATGATAAGTTGCATGCTGAACAATGTGTTGGAATCATTAAGACTCAGCTTTTGCAACATAGAGCATCATCTTGATTGTGGTATTTTGTATTGTTTGTAATATTTGTTTTCTTTGCTTGTGTGTTTGTTATTAGTTAAAAAAAAAAAAAAAAAAAAAAAAAAAAAAAAAAATCATTTGTATATGTTTGGTTTGTCTAATTTTTCTTGCAGGGTTGTTGCATATTATTGTTGGTTATTAACTCACCAGATGTGCCTTGTGTATATCAAAGAGTTGGCTAGTCCAAAGGGTACAGCTTTGGTAAAGACACATCAAATCTGTTGATAGCTGTAATGGTTTGCTCAAAATCATAGGGTCTGCAACCACCCATGCTTAATTGCTGAGGGTTGTATGGTCATCAATTCACCATGTTTTATTCCTTATTGGAATCCAAGAATTTACTAGCCCACAAGTATATGGCTTGTGGTAAAGGCAGTGGAATACTGTTGGGTCTATTATAGATTTGATAATACAAAACAAGAAGAATGAAACATGAAGGACTAAAAGTGACAAGAAGGGAAACTACAAAAAGATAGAGGATTTGGAAGATTCTAGAAGATATGCTTAAAAGAATATTTAGTTTCCTAATTGTATTGTTTCCTAATTATATTATGATTCCTCTTGTAAACCATAGATGTCTCTAGTATATAAAGAGATATAGGGTCATTAGTTTTAGTAAGGACGTACAAGATGTAGACGTCTAAAGGTGTGTGTGTGTGGGAACCTAGGCGTAGGGATTGGGAAAACGCCTAGGGTTTAGTGATTTAGTTAGTTAGTGTTAAAGATCAAGTCTTTGATCTTTATTATTGTTTAGTTAGTTTATGATAATGAAAAACCTTGTTCATTATAACGTTAATTCTTATTGAATATTCCGCTTTCGTTATTATGTGTTCCTAGATATAATATTAGACCTCATCTAAGAGCTTTCAACGATCTTCACAATTGGTATCAGAGCCTGGGGCTCGTGATATCTAGGATCTACAAGGTTTGTCGAAGAGAAAAGAAGAAAAAAATTCGAATCTGGAATTTTCGTATCTTTCTGCAGGGCTGTTTTCAAACAGCCATAACTTTTTAATGAACTGTTGGATTGGGCTAAAATTCGAACTGGAGCTTCTTGGTATATCTATCTTTAATCTCACCGAAGGGTTTGTCAATCGGAGCTCTCAATCAAAAGATATAAGCAGTCGAATTCTGCTGCAGAAAAATCCGTAAGGTTACAACAGCACTGTTTTGAAACGATCATAACTTTTTCGTTAACCGTTGGATCGTAACGAAATTTTTGGTGGATGTTCTCTATATATCAATCTAACTTTCCACCGAAGGGATTTTTCATCTGAGCTTTTATGTGAAAGTACTGCTGCGTATTTTCAAAGTACTGCTTGGTTTAAAAGTACTGTTGTTCGATGTTTTTAAAGTACTGCTGAAAGTACTGCTGCGTATTTTCAAAGTACTGCTTGGTTTAAAAGTACTGTTGTTCGATGTTTTTAAAGTACTGCTGATGCTTATATAATCAAAGTACTGCTCGTAGGTCTAAGTACTGCTGCGAGGTACTTCTTAAAGTACTGCTTATGTTCACAAAGTACTGCAGATTTTATTCAAAGTACTGCTTATGCTCAAGGAACTGCTACTTCTCAAAGTACTGTGAGAAGGTTTCAAAGTACTGTTAAATTGAAAGTAATGCTTCTCATATGGTTTTTGATTTAAGGGGAAGTCGTGATAATGGTTATGGATTTTTGGATGACACACACACAGGTTATTGTTCACACACACAAAGAGTTTGGTTATTTATTCTTAAAAGGATTTAAAAAGGCTCGTTATGGAGATTTATTGAAGAATTGATTACGAAGAGGATTATTTATCACTTATTTGAAGGTGAAGTAAAATTGCTTGATTTGTGTTCTTATCATCTAGCTTGTTGAATCTAGCAATGTGTGATTTTTCTTATGATGTTCTATGCACACATTGTCTATCACTTGAAGGAGTTACATTGTAGTGCTCAGTGTCTCATACTAGTTGAGGATTCTTTTCAAGGGATTGCGGTCTACTTATATTTGGTAGGTATAAGTATGGAGTTCCGTGGATAGTCAAAGATTTAAGACACAAGTTTGGGAAATTTTACTTCTTCATCAAGTTCGTTATATTTGCTTTTCTTCACAAAGTGATCATTACAAGGAGCTTACAGATTTTGAAGAATCAAGAAGATGGTTAACATATGGTTTTTAGGGGAAGCTTATTGTTAAAAGTTTAACCATCTACATGCATCACTCAAGGGGAAGTGTTTGATTTTTACTATTGTTGATCATTATTACTACTCCTAGTTGAAGTTTTCTACTGTTTTGGATCCATTTTTCTTATGATGCGTAATGGTGGGCGATTTGAAGCATTGGAAGTCTTAGATTGGAAGTATGATATTGGTTCGTGGTGGTCAAGATCATTATTTGCATACGTTCCCTATTTAGATAATAACAAAAAGGGGAAGAGATGTTTGAGTGACATGTTTAAGTCAAGGGGAAGATTGTTTTATTCATGGTGAGATTTAATTATCTCAACTTCTGCTACTTCGTCTAGGGAAGTTCGTACAAGATCGTGTTTGTTTTGTCATCATCAAATATGGGAAGATTGTTGGGTCTATTATAGATTTGATAATACAAAACAAGAAGAATGAAACATGAAGGACTAAAAGTGACAAGAAGGGAAACTACAAAAAGATGGAGGATTTGGAAGATTCTAGAAGATATGCTTAAAAGAATATTTAGTTTCCTAATTGTATTGTTTCCTAATTATATTATGATTCCTCTTGTAAACCCTAGATGTCTCTAGTATATAAAGAGACATAGGGTCATTAGTTTTAGTAAGGACGTACAAGATGTAGACGTCTAAAGGTGTGTGTGTGTGGGAACCTAGGCGTAGGGATTGGGAAAACGCCTAGGGTTTAGTGATTTAGTTAGTTAGTGTTAAAGATCAAGTCTTTGATCTTTATTATTGTTTAGTTAGTTTATGATAATGAAAAACCTTGTTCATTATAACGTTAATTCTTATTGAATATTCCGCTTTCGTTATTATGTGTTCCTAGATATAATATTAGACCTCGTCTAAGAGCTTTCAACGATCTTCACAAATACCATATTTGGTACTCAGTTCACCAAACCTAAGAATTGACTAGTCCTGAGCAAACGGCTACAGGTAAAGACATTTCAAATCCGTTTATGGTTGCTGATTTGCTAATAAATCAGATGGTTATCAGTGTACCATGGTTTTCGAACTTAAACATTTGGCTACTCCAGTAGTGATGGATGTTGGTAAAGAGACATCAAATCCATTATTTTCAATGATTCACCTCTCACAGGAGTTAACACACCTGGATGTGATGAGAATAGTATGAAACTAAACTGTTTTGATGTACATTATGTCATTTGTTGCTGCAAAGAACTGGAGCTTTAAGGATTTGTCATCATCGAGGTGTCATTGTTTTGTTTCTTTGTTGCTGATGTTTGCGTACAATCCTCTGAAGCGTTGACGATCTATCAAGAAACTGGAACTTAACCAAGTCAAATTCCAGTTTAGGGGAGGATTGTTGGGAATTCTGCTAAGTTAGAATTATGCTGATGTTTCTACCGAAGGATTCTGCTGAAGTTCAATGTTTATGCTGAAGAAGAGAATCTGCTGAAGTAGTATAGAGCGTAGTTTGTTTCTGCGGAAATAGTTATTCCGTGTTTTCTATAGTTAGTTAGGATATGCACGAGCTTTATTAGGAAGTGATTATGTATATCTTATTTAGTTTTATGTTTATTTGTTTCTTAGGAAACAAGTTAGGGTTCCTTGTCTATAAAAGGAACACAATAGTATGAATGATGTAACGAGTTGAAAAACAAAGTTTTAGTAATATAAAGATCCATAGAGGATCAACGAGTTCTTAGTTATGTGTGTTCGTACTTATATTTGATTTCCGCTAAAGAATATAAGTTGTAGAGATTATCTATTAGTTTGTTTGTGATTACATAGACAATACTAACGATCTGCGAGTGCTCAAGATCTATCAAGATCTAACGTTTCAACAGGGGGAAGCTGCCAAAGTCTCACTTTCAGATGGTTCAGTTTCTTTCTTCAATGCAAGAGCCTCGGAAGCTTTGGTGGTGAATGTTTAAGAGATGATGACTTCAATCTTCTACAACGGGGCTGTTCGATATCCTTATCTCGGTACTCGTATCATCATCTTCTTATACTATATCATCTACTCTATCTGTGTAAATATTTATCAGAAAACCAAATACAAAAATATAAAACCAACAAAAAGAAAATAGAAAAATAGAAAATTTCAAAAACACATAAAAATCAGAAAATTTCAAAAATACCAAAAATATGTTTTCTCTATACATGTCTTCTGGTATCGATAACATCTACGGTCTTAGAAATGTCATTCAATAATGGCACGGGACCATAGATGAAGTTCGAGCAGGAGGTGTAAATATTTCTTTTCAAAAACATGTCACAAACAATGGCTTGCAGTTACGCCAGACTGTGACCCGCGCCTTAACTATGGCTTGCTATTATTTCCGATAGCAACCCGCTCTCTTCAAGAAAGGAAAGTGTTGCGCTAAACCTATTTTCAAAATATTTCGTGCACTTATCCTAAAACAAAATGAGGAAAGTATGTCGAAGGACTGCTGTTCCTACTCAAATATTTTTCCTTCAAAAATTCTTCAGAAAAATATTTGTTTTAACAAAATGGTGGTAAATGAGTTGCTTTGAAAACAATCAGTTTCAGAGTTTTCATAAAATTTGCAAACTCAATCAATGACTTCAGCGCTTTTAAAACTTTTTATGAAATGAGTCATTGATTGAGGGGAGAATGTTTTCAAATTTACATCATCTAACGGGCTTTCTTAAATATCCTATATGCTTAATTAAAAATTATGTTAACCTATGTTGAAGGACTAGGTGCCCAGGATATGATTGTTAGGATTAGATGATTAGAGTTTGATGAACACATAATTCCCATACTTTATATGAATTGATTGATATGTTGAATTGACTTTTATTAGTCGAATGATGTTTGGTGATGTCGACCACCATATATCTGTATGTATGTTCACTAACGTATGCAGATATCATGGTATAAAAGAATGTTCCCGATCCGGATCCCACAATTGAAGATGATTGGATGCCGAAAGGAAAGGGTAACTATATCTTGTGTTGACAAATGAAGAAACGGAGCTTAATTGGACTTCTATGAAGAGTTGGCATGGAAAAATGCAACGTAAGAGGTCTCACTGCATCAGCAGATGGTTTTCTTCTAAGTGATTGAAGAAACGGAGCTTAATTTGACCTCAGTTGGCATTAAAATGCAACGTAAGAAGTCTCACTGCATCTGCAGACGGTTTTCTTCCTGCCCTACAACATCAACAGAAGCTTCTCAACCACCTAACGTATCTTTGTGCAGGACAAGTAGTGGATGATAACATTTTTTAAACAATCTTTTAAATAATATTGTTTTGAAAAATGGAAAAATACTGTTTTGAAAATTAATTGGACTTAATTTTGAAAATCACCGGACTTTATTTTATCAAAACCTAAGTCACTCAATCTTTGACTACGGTCATCGATTGAGGGGGAGAGTGATTTAAAATAAAATATTTTCAAACGATATTTCTTCACAAAAGTCCGGTTTGTACAATAATAAGTGGTGATATAAAGATTTAATGTTATGTCATGGTATGATTTTTTCTTTAGAATCAAGATCTTACAAAATGAAATTTTTTCTGTTCTTATTTGATTGTGAAATTGTTTTATTTTACTTAAAGATCTCTTAAAAACTATCATACCTGACACTAACAATCTTTAATGTCTTAAATTGATCCTTATCAGTCATTTTTCAAAATTAAATCTTGCCACGTCTTTCCCCAAAATATTTTAAATGATTTAAATCAATTGGGATCACAAATCTCAAAAGGTTTGAAATTTTTGATCGGGGGAGAGATCGTGATTTAAATCTCAAATCTGTTTTAATGGAATTGGTTTTAGTCCTTTAAAGGCACTCCTGCCTCCAGGTGCCAAACGATTTATGATATAAAATGCACATGTTGAGCAGGAGCATTTATCCAAAAACTAGATGAGTTTTTAAATCAGGCATATTTTCTCCCATGTTTTCTAAACCGTATTAAATCACTTGGGATCCAAAATCTCAAAGGGTTTGATATTTTTGATCGGGGGAGAATTTCTGATTTAATAATGAAATTTGATAAAAGGTGATTGTTTTGATTCAAAAGTGCAGGCTGCTCTCTCATATGTGTTAAACGCTTTCGAATCTCAAAGCACATATTGAGCGGGAGCATTTCAAAAGAAAATAAACTATCGAGGTACAAACGCTTTTATGTTTTAACATAAAGTACCTTGATTGATTTTCTAATGGTTACTTAATGGCTTTTGTGATCGTGAAAAGTGCTTCAAAAGAACTCTTTCCTCTATGTGATAAAATGATTTCAAACATCCTATGCACATATTGAGGGGGAGAATTTACCAAGAAAATCAAATGGCTTTTTCTATGAAAATTATGATCAATGAAAATATTTCAAAGTCCTCTTGCCTCCATGTGCTAAACAATTTCTAAATCATATGCACATGTTGAGGGGGAGGTTTTCTAAATGATCAAAACTATTAAGGTACAAAATGCTTTGATCTCGTATCACAAGTACCTTGATTGTTTTTCCAAATGATTTTTCTATTGGTTTCAAGGAAGAATGAACTATACCAAAAGACTGGCCATTTTACTTTATGCATGGAGTTATAAGGATAGTGAGGTTAGGTATTAGTTCCCACGATCCGCCAGAACCGGAGGGATCTACCCAGGGACAATCCACTAGATAGTGTAGAAGTCCTTAGGTATGATGAAAAAAGGAGAAAATGAGAATTGGGAAGAGTGCGGACTGAGACAGAGCTAGTACTGGAATAAACCCAACAAGGTTCTAGTTATGAAGTCTCGGTAAGCACTGAAGGGGTTGAAGAATGAAAAAGAAATGAATGTGAAAAGGGTGAAAAGAAATAGCCCTCCAATAATTCAACCTTAGGGCAGTAACCGGGTTTAATACATATGCTACTGGTGGTTACCAAGGTAACGCCGATATTGAAGACAAGACGTCATGGACCCAGTGACGCACTGCACTAAACTTCCCAAGCTACTCAAGTTCCTCTTAAAAGGGCTTGTTTCATTCTCACGGGGAACCGACATTATCTATCGACTTTCTCTTAGAGATTGTTGATACTGAAGAAGGATACCCTCTCCCTAGTCTCCGGCATAGGAACCAAAATGCACAATTGAGTCTAGAGCCAAGAGATCATCCACAATATCTCATTAGGACACTAAATTAATGAAGACTTGCTATTTCACACAATGTGGAAAGTAAGAATATATTAAGAGTCCTACGCATTATCCTTGTGGTATTGCCAGAACATCCGAGTGATATGTAAAAATATTCATGATGAAGATGGAAATCCTTCTAGAGCCAACATCAAACAAGCTCTTGGTGGGTGACATGTGAGATCTTCTCGTAAGATCAAGCTTGTGACAACTGGATAGAAACAATGGGGTGATTCACTCGTGAATCAACCTTGGTCTAGGATTGGAATTGACGAATACTTTTGGAAAAACCGTTCGATGTGCAAACCTTCTTTTCTCTAGCACGTCGAATGTGTATTCATATTTCAAACTCAAAAAGTATCTCTGATTGAAAAAATACTTTTGGAAAAACCGTTCGATGTGCGAATCTCTTCTTTTATCTAGAACATCGAATGTTTACTCTTTTCAAATATAAAAAGTATTTATGATTGAAAATTGATCTTTCTCATAAAACCTTCGTCGTATTGCAAAACTCTTTATTCTAAGCAATACGTGATTGTTTTTCAAATCATTTTTCATCAATCAGTGAATCTCAATTTGCAGGTTCACTCACTCCGTGTTGTCTTCATTGAGACGTTCCGGTTTGAGAACAGCTAGAGCAGCTGCGAAACCCTGTCAAGGAGATTCTTCGGAATTCTACCTGATCACAGGCAGTACTTGTACTGATCAACGGGGAACCGTGGGCCGTGTACCTCAATTCAACGAAAGTGATCAAAGACACTTTCGTATGTTTTATTGCTAACTGTTGTTTGCAGGTACATTTGGATGGTTGCAGCTGAACAGAATTGAGGAGTCAATTCAAAGCCGCTTGCTCACAACATCCACACTTAATTGAAGAAATCATGACTGGTGCATATCTACATAACCTGGTTATGATATTTTTATACTATGCTTCTGCTACACTGCTGCAAATATCATGAACCAGTAAAGCTTCCGCTACTCTGATGGAAAGATGTCATGATTCAAAAGTGTGAGCATGTCGGTCCTTAAGTCACAACTTCACATGATGGCAACACAACTATGGATGATCCAGAGAGATTTGCTGTGGCTGATGATCTCAAAGAAAGCTCGAAGATCATCAAAGATGTGGATCAGTTCAAAGACCTCCACTGAAAGTACAAAATAATCGGACTTTGAAGTTGCACTACTTAAGCACAAAGATTGCGGAATTGAAGAATTGAAGTCTACGAGCTCAAGAACAAAGCCAAGAATAGAATGCTAGGATTCAAAATGTAAATCATGGGGTGACCTCCATTAGGGGGAGATTGTTAGGAATTAGAAATTCCATAAGTAAAGTGTCGGTCACCCCAAATATTATCTAGCATAAGTTAGCTCGTAGACTTGTAGTTATTTACGGTGTTTAGTAGTTAATTAGTTAGTTTGTAGCGTAGTTTAGTTTAGAGCAACACCGTGGAGGAAGGACGGGTCTTTACCCACTGTATGCCTGATCCACAGTCCGACAGGAGGACGTATCTTATGTAACTATAAATACCCCTTCCATCCATGGAAGGGGTGGTTCTTCTCAATCTAACATTCCATAATTTACAAAGTAACTCTCTAGCAAGAACACCGATCTCTCTACTTTCTCTCTCTAAAATGGCTATCATGTATTTCCATCATCCAAGACCACCCGAATCATCAAACACAATAATATTTACGATCCTACAAGTTTAAATCAACTCAAGTCACTTAAGACTTCATCACCAATCCTTCAAAATTACAAGAAGTGTAGAAGGGTACCAAGGTGTGGAAAGCTTGATCAATCAAAATCCTAATCCTTACTAGTTACTCCTTTCTTTAGAAAGCCAAAAGGTGTAAGCAACTCATCACCACCATCACTCCATTGTCTCATGTTTATGATTACTAATCTTGTCAAATACATGCTATATATTTGGTTACTTTGTTGATTCATGGTGTACATATACTCAAACATATGTTTTAATTCACATATTGTCATAAAAGTAACAAACTAGTAAACTAGTCATATTCTACATATTTGAAGCCATTTAAAACAACTATATATGGACTTGGTAACATACATATTACTGTATACAAAATAAAAAGGTAAACATAGCAACTTGAATCACCCAAAACTGACAAACGAGTCAAAAGTTATGGTAAAAAGAAGTTAACAAACCCAAGAAATGACCAAATTGCTTACTGCTAAATCTGTCTTAAAATATGTGGTACTTCTCGTCCGAATCATCAAAAACTTAAAACACAAAAGTTGTCATATTAATAAATCAGATTAGACAAAAATACGACAAATTTGTGCATACCCCTTTCCAAGATGTCCAAGTTATTCACCAAGATTTTGTAAACAAGTTCGCTTTGTGTAATAAAAGAACATTGTGTAGATCGAGACCAAAATGATATCATTTATTGCCTAATATTTGTAAAAATGTTTTTATCGGAAAAAATTGGATTTTCACAAGTTACAAATATAGAAACCATGTTATTTTCATAACTAGTTACATATTTAATTTTTATTAAAATTTCATTCTTGACTATATTAATAAGTTGTAATCACTAGCAAAATATGAAAACTTGTAAAAACTAGATATTTGCTAAGGACATAATAAAACTTTATAATATAAAAATCTTCACTCAAAACATATATTTTATCTACTAAGTTCTACAATACTAGGGAGCTTCATGTGAGGGGTTTCATTTGGGTAAAATGTATCGACGAGTTGCTGGATTTACGATTTAAAGTGTCCTAGCTCCTCAAACGTTTACTACATGACCTCTGAATTATGATGGCCCGAACGGTAGTACGATATCTATAAATTAAATACGTTTTCACATATTAAACTGTTACTATAAACATCAAACTATAAATAACTACATCATGATCAACATAGAGACATATATAGGATGGTTTATGTTTTTCCTAAACATTATTCCAAACCTAAGTCGCAACATTCCATTTTTAGGTTGCACGTAGAAGTTTCCCGATTTATCCAACATATCCGTTAAAGCACTTAACATCATTAAACTCTATGTGAGTTCATAGCCCCACTTTCTATTACTTAATTGTTTTACAAACCCTTGGGGGAGATACATGTTTTATTTTAAACCGAACGCATTGCTTTCAAACTGTATGCTTATCTGATTGTTTCATTAGCACTAAGTTACCGCATTTGCCAAACATAAGTCCCTAAATCTTGTACCATTAATCACTGGAGAGAGTGAGCACGAATATTGTGAATAGATCTATTGGGATTGACGAATCCCGTTTGTGTTGGCCTAGTTAAAGGCAAACAAAAGGACTATATTTGAGTAACATTAGGTAAAAACAGCAATTTTACGTATTAGGGCTGGTACCAACAATTTCACCAATTAGTTTTGGAACACGTTAACGCCTTGGTTGCATGATGCTTAGTATAATAATAATTGTTTTGTTTTCAAGCCATTGGTGTGCGTCTATAGCTCACACTAACAACATAATGTGTTCAACCATCAAACAAACTCTATGAATTTCACTCAACCTTTGTGTTGACAGTTTTAAGCATGTATTTCAGGTCCATGATGTCGGAAGCTGGCACGGAGGGGCAAGGACCAAATGAAGAAAGCTATACATATTTTATCATTCACAAAACATCAAAGACTTTATATTGATGTATTTTGTAAACAATGGAACCAACTGGGACCTATTTTGTTAACTCTGACATATTTAAATAATTTGAATGATAAATCCTTTTTAAACGACTCCTTTAGAGATCGTTTTCTATTATTATGACTGTTGTGCCATCGAGTAACACCCAGTTTGAATTCCGCTGCGTATTACAAAATTTGGGGTGTTACAGATTGGTATCAGAGCCTTAATTATAGAGAAACGGGTCTAATTGTGACCTAAACTATAACTACTTTTACAAAAAAAACATTTTATAGCCTTTTGTTCTCCGTGCTTTCCATCCTCCAGACGATTATGTGACTTTTAAGCATTTTAAGCTACACAAACATACTAGTATATTGATATATACACTCGACATAATTTCAATCATAAACGATGTACTAAACATATCTGCGTATACCTATTCTAAGGCATTACGGCACAATCATATTTTCCCAATCTCCCAATCATGCATCTACTTGTGCCTTTTAGGATTACGAAACTTTATACAAGACATTGTAACTGATTACAATGGTCTTTCCTACTTCCCAGACATTGTGAGATACAATGGTCTCATTCATTTTTTTTTTTTTTTTTTTGAACGGCTTTTGACGGTGGCTACATGGCTCCTAGCCCAGAAGGCGTAGCGAGCCCACACAGCCAGGGGGAACCCAGCTCAGAAGGCAATGGCGTTCCAGACCCTGTTACCGAACACACGCGCCAGGAAACCTCTATCGCCCTCCCCCCAGAGGGGTTTGACAAGGCTCGAAATGAGACCTTGCAGAGGAGAGTAAAACCTGGTGCCTTATCAAGACTCGAACCCCCGCCAAACGGAGGCTGAGTCCATCACTTAAGGACTTTGTGAGAACCAACTGCACTAGGCAGCCGTTCTCTCTCATTCATTTTTTAAGACACTATAAATCCTACAATGGTCTCTATTACATTCTCAGACACTGTAAATCCTACAGTGGTCTCAATTACATCCCCAGACACTATAAATGAAGCAATTAACTCATTTATTCCTTAGATATTGTGAGTTACACAATGATCTCTCTATCATTTCTCAAGACATTGTGAGTTACACAATGATCTCTCCATCATTTCTCAAGACATTGTGAGTTACACAATGATCTCTCCATCATTTCTCAGACCTTGTGAATTACATAATGGTCTAATTTACTTCACAGACATTGTAAATTATACAAAAGTCTCTAGAAATTATCTTATAAACCTTATGTGATATTGTTTTACATGAAACCCGTCACAATCTATCGATTTTCCTAATGAAAATACAAGAAATGGAATTTCTAAAGGACAAACTAATTCATCATCTACAAAAGATGAAGTTAAACAACTTTCTCTATATTCATCAAAGTCCTATTTTGAAACCTTCATCGTTAAAACATCGTGATTCTAGCCAAGTATGGACTATTTTAGTTACTAAAAATTTCCTTTTCACACGTATCTACCCATACTATCTTCTATGCAATGGAATGTGAAAACATAGGTTACAAGTCTTGTATGGCCGGGACTTGCAACTGAATGGTTTGATATCGCCTTTTCTTTGTGGATATTTTCTCAAAACAATGGACATATCACGAGTATACCTAATTTACGTATTTGGAAAATTTGTCGAACCTCGGCTAAATATAGTCTAGTCACCTATATTTAACCTATGGACAGTGGAACATAGTCTGACTAACTATGTTCGACTTAAAATTTTCAAACACTGAGAATAGTTATACAAGGGTTATATTCAGGTTAATTTCCTACTTAAACTCGATAAACCACCAGAATTCATTAAAAAGATCTAGAGACATGATAGTGTCTTACCACTAAGCGAGATCTTAACACTTATTTATACTACCTAATTTCATTCTTGAAAGTTTTCATTTATGAAATAATCCTAACTACTATCTTGGGATAGTCATCAACTCTTCTCATCATTTCTTAGAAGTACTAGCCTGTTTAGGTTTCAAGGCTATCATTCCACCATAATCCTTTAAAATTCACTTATGATTTTAAAAGCAAACTTGACATCTCTACCTAAGAATAATGGTAAAGATACACTACACTCTTCTAATCATCAACATATCACATCATTATCTGAACCCCATTGTAAGGCAGTATGTAAAACTTTACAGGATCACGTTTCTTTCAAACACTAGTAGACATAAACACTATACGATATAGCCTTCATCCCGAAACCACCTAAGACATGATCAACTTTGGAAATGGTTTGGATAACCACTTGCCACTAGCAAGACTTTCTTACAACGACAATTATCACATTATTATAAACCATTTTACATCAACAATATCTTACACCTTTCATTAACAGCAGTTACCCTAACAACAACAAAACTATTCCATTTAAGGCACTATATAGACGAAAGTGTCAGTCAACCATTTGCTGGACTAAGGTGTTCAGAGATCACACACGAAACAACTATTGAAACCATACAAACAAAAATTAGGCTGCATACCACACACTATCGCCAGAAATGAAAATTTCATAGATGTAAGGCGTTAAAATTTAACGAAGACTCCATGTTAGAAATTAAGATTCTGTTGAAAGCCTCGATACAATAACGTATGATTCGTTTTGAGAATCCAGAAAAGAAAACTTGAGATATATTAGAATCTATAAGATTTTAACAAAATCCTTTAGATTATCAACTTAAGCCACCACCAAAAACTTAGAATGGTACATAACACATTCTATGACCAGAAACTTGAGAACGCAAAGATTAGAATTCGGCGCATACACCCACATTTTCCTAGACACTTCAACATCGGATAACACACACTGAATTCCGGGATGGAATTCCCTTAAGGAGTAGAGACTGTAGCAACCTGTAAGTTTTCATAAGGTAAAATGACTATTTAACCCTTCGACATTTTAAAGTTGACCTTTGACTTTGACTTTGACTTTTGACTATTTGACTTTTACTATTCATCCTGTAAAAAATTTTATATTTATTTTACCATAATGACAAGATAAATAAAACTCGACAAGTCATCCTGACGACGTACGTTGAATCCATATAGAACCGATTTCAAAAAACCGTGTCTGAGAACTACTTTAGGGTTTAAACGTCATTCGGGCATCCCGTTATGTCCATAAAACACTATAAACATTAAAAATATGTAATTCTACCATTATACGACAATTCCACAAGTTTTGAAATTTTTCGTTTTCCAGTTCTGCGTTTTACGCGAATTACGCGTTTTTGACCCGCGTTTCCAGCTTTAGACAGCTTTTAGCACCCAATGAGACTTATCACTCATTTTATATTTTTATATGGAGTATAATGACGAGTTTCATCATTCCTGCAAGTTTCGTGTTTTTACGATAGCCGGTTTTACGTTTTATGGCTTAACAAATTACGGTTGGCATTTAACGGAACCAAAACACATCATAAAACCAAGAAACTATCAAGACATAATATCTAAATCCACTCGCACTATGTGACCGCCCCTTATGGGTGAGTCACCATAGTGGTGGCTTCATCTTAGTCATTTTGCATGTAAACACATACAAGTGTCCTAAACTTAACCATGGTTAATATGTAACCCAATACATGGTTAACCAAACCATTCCTCCGATAAATAGCAAAAGAAAAACTTCACAAATCCCTCATCCTCCCCCCTCCTTGGTCGTTATTATCATGACAACAAGCACACATTCCATCTTTTGATTAATGACTCCAAGTTTATGCTAAGAAGTTGCAAGTAACAAGTTACTAAATCAAATCTCTAGCAAGTTTAAGTGATCTTCTTGAGTTTAAATCCACTCAAGTCACTTAAGACTTCATCACCAATCCTTCAAAATTACAAGAAGTGTAGAAGGGTACCAAGGTGTGGAAAGCTTGATCAATCAAAATCCTAATCCTTACTAGTTACTCCTTTCTTTAAAAAGCTAAAAGTTGTAAGCAACTCATCACCACCACCACTCCATTGTCTCATGTTTATGATTACTAATCTTGTCAAATACATGCTATATATATGGTTACTATGTTGATTCATGATGTACATATACTCAAACATATGTTTTAATTCACATATTGTCATAAAAGTAACAAACTAGTAAACTAGTCATATTCTACATATTTGAAGCCATTTAAAACAAATATATATAGACTTGGTAACATACATATTATTGTATACAAAATAAAAAGGTAAAAATAGCAACTTGAATCACCCAAAACGGACAAACGAGTCAAAAGTTATGGTAAAAAGAAGTTAACAAACCCTAGAAATGACCAAATTGCTTACTGCTGAATCTGTCTTAAAATAAGTGGTACTTCTGATCCGAATCATCAAAAACTTAAAGTACAAAAGTTGTCCGGAACGATGTTTTACGGCTACCGCTTGTGAACTCGGCCTAAAAAGACCAAATGATATCATTTACTGCCTAATATTTGTAAAACAGTTTTTATCGGCAAAAATTGGATTTTCACAAGTTAAAAATATAGAAACCATGTTATTTTCATAACTAGTTACATATTTAATTTTTATGAAAATTTCATTCTTGACTATGTTAATAAGTTGTAATCACTAGCAAACTATGAAAACTTGTAAAAACATGATATTTGCTAAGGACATAATAAAACTTCATAATATAATAATCTTCACTCAAAACATATATGTTATCTACTAAGTGCTACAATATAGGGAGCTTCATGTGAGGGGTTTCATTTGGGTAAAACGTATCGACGAGTTGCTGAATTTACGATTTAAAGTGTCCTAGCTCCTCGAACGTTTACTACATGACCTCTGAATTATGATGGCCCGAACGGTAGTACGATATCTATAAACTAAATACGTTTTCACATATTAAACTGTTACTATAAACATCAAACTATAAATAACTACTTCATGATCAACATAGAGACATATATAGATTGGTTTATGTTTTTCCTAAACATTATTCCAAACCTAAGTCGCAACATTTCATTTTTAGGTTGCACGTAGAAGTTTCCCGATTTATCCATCACATCCGTTAAAGCACTTAACATCATTAAACTCTAGGTGAGTTCATAGCCCCACTTTCTATTACTTAATTATTTTACAAACCCTTGGAGGAGATACATGCTTTATTTTAAACCGAAAACATTGCTTTCAAACTATATGCTTACCTATTTATTTTATTAGCACTAAGTTACCGCATTTACCAAACATAAGTCCCTAAATCATGAACCATTAATCACTGGAGAGAGTGAGCATGAATATTGTGAATAGATCTATTGGGATTGATGAATCCCGTTTGTGTTGGCCTAGTTAAAGGCAAACTAATGCACTATATTTGAGTAACATTAGGTAAAAATGGCAATTTTACCTATTATGGCTGGTACCAACAATTTCACCAATTAATTTTGGAACACGTTAACGCCTTGGTTGCATGATGCTTCCAACATAATGTGTTCAACCATCAAATAAACTATATGAATTTCACTCAATCTTTGTGTTGACAGTTTTAAGCATGCATTTCAGGTCCATGATGTCGAAAGCTGGCACGGAGAGGCAAGGACTAAATGAAGAAGGCTATAAATATTTTATCATTCACAAAAACTTCAAAGACTTTATATTGATGTATTTTGTAAACAATGGAACCAACTGGGACCTATTTTGTAAACTCTGATATATTTAAATAATTTGAATGATAAATCTTTTTTAAACGACTCCTTTAGAGATCGTTTTCTATTATTATGACTTTTGTGCCATCGAGTAACACCCAGTTTGAATTTCGCTGCGTATCACGAAATTGGAGGTGTTACAGCAGGTACCAAGCTCGAACAACAAAAACCCTTTTAGTGAACATGAGCCAATCGAATACCTTGAACACACTCCACACTCCAAGACCTTTTACTTGTACAATAGCCACACTCCAAGACTCGAACCACCAGATACAAATGCCAACTCGCAAACTGCCAACGAAATCAAACTCTTACTCCACACGACCTTCGACTGAATCCAAACACTAGCCACAACTCGAATCAAGCTTGAACAAGAACTAATGAAACCAAACTTATGAAGACGTATGCGAACAAAAACCCGCACAAGATTGAAACGTGAATCAAAACTCCACTCTCGTATAGCTAGAACTATTTTGGTTTCGTTTTTTGGGTTTTTAGTGTGAATGAATGTGATAAACGTTTTCACTAATATAGGGAGGATGGGCTGTTTTAGGGTTTTCAGATTTTGGTATGTGGGAGAGACAAGGAGAGAACCGAATCTATATATCAAGAGGAGAAGTCGTGTTTTGCAAGATGAAAGAAACGTGTATTTGGTTAAGTTAGGAAACAAATGAGGCATTGAATATTGTGCTTGTATGTCGTGAGGTAGGACTAGGCAATGAGATCTTTTAAATTTTATAGAAGATATATACTCTAAATACTTGTTCTTGTGCTAAAAGAAATTGTGCCAACTGTGGGGGGGGGGGGGGGTAACCAGATGTTTGAACAAAACCATAGAAGTGTAAGTGTACAAATTAAGTTATCTAAGGTTAAAATGTGTTTAGTGTGTGCCATTCGATGCAATGAAGCGGAAACGTATAACAAATCGTAGATTGTGCAAATTATTTTTACGTTAACTACTTAGGTTTATTATGAATCATATTTAATTAATAATTACGTGTCTTATGAAAATTCAATACAAATAGTTTTAGGCTTTTATTAATAATTACGTATCTTATGAAAAATTCAATTTAGACTTAAAATTGGGAATCCGGAATTTAGGGTTTTACAACTCTTCCCCTCTAAAAGAAAATTTTCGTCCGCGAAATTGAAATGAAATGATTAAACGAAAACGTACCAGATAAAGATAGTTTGAATGAACGAAAAGGTTTTTTTCTCATGGCCCGATCCTAGCTCTTCAACATAACGAATCTCACTCACGTATGCGAAACATATATATAGAGTGGATGATAAATACATAAAACACAATCATGAATATGAAATAAATACAAAGGTAAAGCTAAACGATAAGAACTTCATCAAATAAATCCCAAACTTCAACCGAACAATAGAAAACGTACCAATGATCCAGAAACGTAAGGCGAGTATCGAAACGCATAATGGAATGGGTATAATACCCGCACAATTTGAAAATAAAATAATAAAGGGCCATGAACCCTGGACTCACTCGCTTCAAGCCGAATCTCCAAACGAATCAACGAAACATACTAACGACCAAAACCACATAACGAATATCGAACTGTCTCCAAACGCATAATGAAATAAATGAAAGAAAAGCTAATCACGGAGACTCTATCTCCCACCCTTCTCAGGATAATCCTGGACTCGATGCCCCATCAAAACACATAGAGCGGATGAAATGTTTTCAGCATCTTCTCTCTGATACGACGACCTAGTAGCACGGCTGAACTCCTGACCACCAATACACCCAAACTCCTGGTAGTAGTTTCTCCGCCTATCTGAAATACGCTAGTCATAGTTCTTCTGCCCATATGCCTTCCGAGTGCCCGCTAGTTGAATCATATCTCCATCTCTGCTCCTCTTGTTGCTCTGTCCAGCTCTCTCCTGCAGCATCTTGATGTTTCCATCGTCGCAATACTCCAACGATCTTCTTGACATGAGCAATATTGTCGTCAACTTAACTAGAGCGGCAACTGTACTAAACGGATGCAACTTCTTCATGAACTTCCCTAACTCAGTAACTCAGGATCCGAATCACCATCTTTGATTCTACGAGTAGTCACCATCTAAATGATCAACAAACAAACCCGCAAAAACAAATAGGCAAAATAAAAGGTGGAAGAAGGAAGATATCATCGAAGACAATAGAGTATTGAAATCAATTCTGAATGAAAGGTCCAACCAAACAAAATAGGTCAAAAAAAACAGAAGCCTAATGTCTACCCATATCCTCATAGGTCATTCCTAAGGTTCAACAGGACGAAACTTGGCTCTAATACCATAATTGTAACACCCCAACCTGACAAGGGTCAAAAAGTCACATTATGGTGTCAATTAGAACATAATAAATGCAAGCGGAAGACTTAAAAAGATAAAATACAAGTCTTGAAACAATAACTTCTAAGGAATACAAAATTTCTCAATTTCTAAAAAGAATAAACAAGACATAAATCTCGAACTAATTTCAAATGACAAGGAAAACTAAGGTTGGGTTGTTCCACTAAAAGCTCCTACTCTCATCACTCAAATCCCAACATCCTGCTTAAAACCTGCCGCAGAGAAAAGATAATGCGGCTGAGCTAACACTCAGTGAACATATATAAATAATGAAAGCAATAAGTCAAAAAAAAGAATAAGCAAAATGAATCCAACAAAAACCTGCTGAACAAACATGTAACATAAGATAAGGAATGAATATGAAATAAGGAGTAATCAAAGGGGGTCATAATGAAATAAAGGAGTTGTCAAAGGAATGCCCAAGTGCCTAAACATGCTACATGAATAGACCAAAACAATCAAAACATATATTTCATATCATATCATATCATATCATATCATATCATATCAAATCATAACAAATGGAGTCGCGATTCTCCCAGACGTGTATGACACACACATATATCAGAACTGAGTACCTAGGATGCATCCATACGCTCCCTACAAAATAAACATCATACATAACCATACACCTGCTTTTGACAAATATACTTACGTATGGAATCATAGTCATAATCAAATGCTTGCACAAAAAGGAACGCTGTGGACAAAAACACACCTCCACAGATAGCATCATGCCATTGGTGCCTCAATGACATGGTCTTGGTACCTCCATGGCTAGTTAGTACCTTGGGAATGGATTAGGTCAAACAAAATAAATAAACATAGGGTAACAATCAAGGGTTGTTCATCAAAGATAATATGAAAATGGAATTAACTGAATAAACATCAAATAGCATAATCAAACAAATATCGTAACAAAAGAACCATCACAAACGAATATCATAACGAATAAAAGAAAATCAATGATCAAGAGTCATGAGAAACCCTTACTGATAAAGGGAAAAATATATGTACCGTAAATGAAATGAAGGCTAACGAATGAATGAACACAAGGAAATACGAGTCACACCTTTGATACGGGTACAACACGCGTTTAGGGTCAAAGGAACTTCCTTTTCGTCGAGCAAGTTTTTCAACACCCTAGGCAGTGAACCTAATCGTTGTAGTGTAGTATTAAGGTAAGCCTCGGGAATTGATATCATTCTCTAGGGGAATAGCAATGCTAGTGAGAAATTACTATGCTAAGGTTGGGGTTGAGGAAGATTATTTTTGTATCTTTTTTATATTTTTTAGAAAATGGAAAGGTACGAATCTCGAGGTTTGGATTTGGGGGTTGGTATTTCTACCGATTATTCTACTTATCTAATTTAACTAAGCTAAGGTGAGTGTAGTCTATGTCTATTGTTGTGTGCTCTTATGATGATAAAAAATGTGTTTACTTAGATGTTATTACTCCCTAGTTATCTCCTATTGATGGTTGAATTGTCACGTCGTTATTCTTAATGCGTTGCGTTTCTAAGGTCGTAGGGTATGCGTTTATCCATAACTCTTTGAAGCTACCTAAGGTTAATGACTACGAAATCTCTAGGATTCATAAACTTAACACTAAGTTTCAACAAAGACTAATCAAGCATTAATAACACAGCAAATGACCTATCGCAATACTAGGTCAATCACAATTAAGATAAGAGGCAACCAATCAATATTCAATAACTAGGTTTCATATTATCTAAGCAAACACACAAGTAAATTAGCCAGACATGGAGAACATGCAAGCATACACACAAACAATTGAAGACATAATTGAATTAATGAAGTAAAACACTTATCTTGTTGTAAAATAGGGTATGGAACCCTAAGATACTGCACAAGACAGCCTTGGTTCGGTTTTGGTTTTTACTCCACAAAACTACCTCTCTAAAAACTGAAAAATTTGGATTCTATATATAGTGTTACAAAATGCGACGGCGTCACTCTTTAATTGTGACATCGTCGGGTCACTGCCATTAGGGTTTCGTCTTGGCCACGTCAACTCTATGACGGTGTCACCTTATGCTCGTGACGCCGTCGGCTTCAACCTCTGACGCCGTCTGGATCCAAATCTAGGTCGTCTGAGTTGTGATGCCCTACTCTTTTAAACCTGATGCCGTCACTTGTAAGTTAGCAATTTGGATACTGAGTCATCTCAAGATATGTCGTGACGGCATCGCATTTAAGCAGTGACGCCGTCCCCTTTAATTCCAGCAGCTTGAGTGTCTCGATTCTTGACTTTGGCCTTTTCGTCCGAATAAGTGTCATTCCAGCAATTTGCCTTCAAGAGACGTAAAAAGTGAAAAGGAACGAAATTAAGTAGTAACGGATACAAAAGTGATCAATTAAGGGCTTAAATGACCCCTCAAAAGTGTACCTTTTAAATCGTTATCAAATATCCCTACACTTGGTATTTGCTTGTCCTCAAGCAAATGTGCTTTTAGCCAATTAATTTATAAGTTAGAGGTCATGAAGCATTAGTTTAGAACAATTCACAACACATATAAGCCCCGCAAAAGTCATAACAAGCACGAAAATTACATACTAGCACCTCACAAGTGGTGTTTGGATACTCTCATCTCTTGGGTGAATATGAAATATAACAATTTGGAAATTGAAGATAAACACTCATTAACCGGTCCTAGTACATAGATTACCATAGGCTTGAGACTAGATCAAACCTCCATCGCTTTGGTGTAAGCACCTAGGTAAAACTATCCAAGAGGTCTTTTAAAAGGTTGTAATGTTAGGCTTACGGTAGGGAAACAAAGGGTTTGGTGGGATAGGCGATTTAGTGGTGGCAAGTCAAAAATCTTTATGTTACAAGCATGAGAAGAATGGTGTTGCTAAGCCAAGACTTGACACTCTAAACTCTAGATAAATTGAAACAAACAAACATGAATTTAAAGATAGATGTAGGAAGGTAGCCCGTTTTTTTTTTTTTTTTTTTTTTTTTTTTTTTTTTTTTTTTTTAAACACTCTTTTTTTATTCGGTTAATGGTCCAAAAAATATACAAACTTTCCACCTTTTACTATTGTGACAATAAACTTTTAATTTTCCTATTAAAATAAAAAACTTTCTTAATGACTCTTATTGTAACCAAAATTGCCACGTGGCAACATTAACTAACCCTTAACCTAAAAAACTCATTTATGCGCGTTTCATAATTCTGGGGGACCATTTTTGCCAACTTACCAAACCTAAATACATTAATTAAACGAAAATACAAACATCACAAACACATCGTAAATGAATTTCAGTCAATCCATTTTAACCCCATTTTGGCTAATGAAATCGGGTTGTTCATGAGTCAAATGTCTGAAAGTGATACCGCGGCCTGTTCATGACTCCATGAACTACCTCATTTTGAGAAAATACTACAAACATCACAACAAACATCACTCCATGAACAACCCGATTTCACTTTTTTTTTCCACGAACTACCCCATTTTCATTTCATTTAAACTCATAAATAAACCCAATAAAACCAAACTACTTACTTCCCAACTAGATATTTAATGGGTCAATCTTCATCCTCCCATCCTCAACCATCACCACCGTGGTCAACGAACCGGTCAAACTCATCATCTTTTCGATCCATTCACCATAAAGATGACGTGGTAATCGAATATCCTGTTATGACAAACACATCTTCTTATATCGACTATACACCTGAAATTGTCACACCCCCAAATTACCTGTTTTGCAGCGGAATGGAATTCCTGGGGATTGACTGTCATAGCATCACAATCACAGTTATATTGAACGACCTAAAGTGTCGTTTGAAAAGAACATCGTTTGATATATTAAAAACATTCAGAGTTACAAAGATAGGTCCCAAATGAAAGTTACTATGTGCGGAAAAATAAGTTTAGTACAAGTCAAACGATGTTTTAATATACATAAATCCCATGTGAGACACGTCGTCACCGCGACTCTATGATATGTCCACATGCATGCCATGAAGTGAATGTCTTAGAAACCTGAAAATACATTGCTAAAAGTGTCAACACAAAGGTTGAGTGAGTTCATAGAGTTGTTGAAAATGTTTAATACGACTACCACAAGTATAAATTATGTATGACAATGTCGCCACAAAAATGATACAATTGCTATAAGTCCATGACACCGAAACTAGACTGATCATGATGTTCGCCCCAACAGAGTGTTTGCCAAACAACTCAAATAATGTTATTAAATGAAATGCATCCGTTTAACCAGTTGGAATCCACCAACCCGGATGGAGGAGTCACCCTCGATAGATCTATCCACTCACCCTCGCTTCTATGAAATTAACGGTTCATGTTATATAATGGGGACATTCAATTGGCATGAGGTAACTTAAGCAATGTAAGGAATTTGATATACTTGGCATCGTAATAAAAATGATGTGCAATGTATTCTCCCCCGTATGTTTGAAATAAGTAAAAACTTGAATAAATCGGGGCTATGAAAACTCACCTGTTGCAATGATAATGATGATATAATGGCAATGCTGAAATGAGGCGCAACCTCTGACCGTGACCTATTATGAATGATATGTTCTAATGTAAATCATGAAACAATGTCGTGCATGCAAATCCATATGTACTCTATACCACTTGTACGTTTTTGAAAATAAAATTTATCGTCGAAATATATGGTTATGACATCTCGTCATGTTATAAAATACTTTACAAGTATTTACGTTGAAATGATATCCTACGATAGTCATTTGATGATTTATTATGAATTTATAACTTCTCGTCGTAAAATAATGTCATTTGACAATTTCTTGAAAGTGAATAAATAGCCTCGAAAAGCTAGTCGTAAAATGATGCACGTCGAGTGTTAGGAAACAAACTCAACGGTTTTGGGAAGCATGTATCATTATCTCAAAGTTTTAGCATTTAAGTTTTTATCATAGAGGTCTCGATCATGGAGAAAAATATATGTAAAGTATGGTACTTGTGCCCAAAATATGGTTTAAGTGTGGTTTTCGGCAAAGTTTAAGCGACCGTATATTATTCGTTACAACTCCGCTTGACGAATGGTTGGACATTTTGGAAAATAGGCTAGGTGTACTTACTTTTACTAGAAGGCATCGTTTTCTCAAAAGTATTCTATCGATATGAAAAATGGCTCCAAACATGGTCACTTGCGATAACCACTTTGGTCTAGTAGAAAATATATAAGTGTTAATACTTGTGAAAATAAGTACGATAGCTATAACTTATCCCAATTATAATTACACATTCAAAATATTAATCCGGTTCGTTAAGCCACAACAAGCTATCCATAGGATTAGCCTCGTGTGCTAAAACAACACCGATCCAAACGCTCCTTTATATTTTAATAAACCCTTGTGCTTATAAAATATCGTTTTTATAAGGTTTCTAACGTTCCCTAATAATTTATAGATGATACAATAGCATTTGGTAAAGTTTTCAAAGCTCAAACGGACTCGAAAATGCTTAAAAACACCAATTTTATTTCCCATCAGCAATGGGTACTTTGACTTTTTCAGAAAAATCGTCCGTCTTTGACCATGCTTAAATCTCTCATTCTACACTTTTAAGCTTAAAATTTTCGCGACAGTTAATAAAACATCATTTCGGACAACTTTCGTGTTTTACACTTAAGCCAATTCGGACCCGAAATTGGTCAAAACCTCGATTTAAAATCATATCAGCATATACATTTTTACAAGTTGCTGTCAAAAATATAAGTTTCGTTAAACTTTAATTGGCCACAATTTCTTCGTTTTAAGTCCGTTTTCTACGTTCTATATGTCCTCGGAATCGTATCAAAGTATACTAATATATTTTTGATAAGTCGACACAATTTATAACGTTTAAGACTCATTTTTGACTCGTAAAAAGTCGAGACAGTATACTGAATTTTTCTGAAACAATTAGTTTTCGTCGTCAACTTGAAAAATTCATAACTTCTTCGTTATAGCTCCGTTTTAATCCGTTCAAGCGGCCACATTTTCATTTTAAAGTTTATTTTCTAAATATCTAGCCCAAAATATTTTTCAAACTGTCGAATTTTCCCAGATTTCACAGAACCATCAGACCCTATTTTATAGTTGTCGAAATGAGTTTTTCTTGCGCAAAACCTATTCTAACAACTTCAAACCAACGCCGAAGCTATTCTAATCCTACCATACACCTTCTTAGGGTGTCATGGGTTCCTAGACATCACCAATAGTGATATGTTTCAAGGAGTAATTATAGGATGATAAATATATATATAACACTTAAAAACATTAAAAAGTGGTATAAACATCATTATGACTTGCATACTTTTCTTATATATGATGAAATGAACACAAAATAAATATAAAATATGAACATGAATATGAGATGCTTACTAGTGACTTGATGAGGTGAAGTGAACAAAGGTTTAATCCTAAACACCCTAGATTTTTATTTCAAAACCTAAACTAAGAGTGTAACTAGATTGTATAGAACTTGACTTGGAAAAATTTTATGAACTCCTTCTTGATCCTCTATAGTGGCCGGTTTTTAGGAGAGAAATGGAAGAGAGAGTTTGGTTTTTTTTTTTTTTTACACTTTGTGAATTTGGTAAGTATGTGAAGATATTAGATTATAATACATTATAAGTTACTAGATATTTGATACAAGTTGGGTGAGTCACACTTGGGTGTCGACCTTCATGATAAAAAAAGAAAGGATGTGTTTTGTTTTTGATAAGTATTTATATGTATAAGTAAAGTGTAATTATTCAATAATAATTAATAACTTGTATATTTATTGAAACAGTTAGGGTAGCGTTAGCTAAAAATAAATTTTAACGGATCAAAATAAAATATATTGATGTCATAAAAGTTATAAAAAAATACATTTCTTGCAAAATTTGAGTGAAATAATAATTATCGTGTTGAATTTACGAAAACCGTCGTAATTATATTAATATAACAATTTATATACAAAATAAATTTAAAACACCGGGTAAACTAATAATAATATTTTTATAAACTTAATATGAGTATAAAAATATATTAGGAAAATTTTTGGAAGTGTCGGATCAACATTCAAAATAAATGTGTACGCGATAGCGTTTATTTAATAGGAAAATAAACGTTTAATGAAATATGCAAATTCATGCGTGAACTGAAATGATGATAACGATGCTAATGATATGTAGACTAAATCTAGTCTATATGAAATGTCCTCGATAAAATGTTCATGAATTCGCAGCTAAACCACTAAGGTTACGCGAATTTGATACTCGTAAACCTAGTTTACGATAAATGATGAAATAGTGAAACTTTTAAAGTTTGCAAAATGACCTGAAATTACGAGTTGTCATATTCGCCCAACCAAAAAGGAATTCAGTCCCTGAATTCTGTCCATGTTAGGTTCTACGATGTTACTTGTGAAAAAGTGAGGATATTTGAGTCGCATTGGGTCATCCAATGTTTTCTGAATCGTACCACGCCTTTCCAAGATGGGACTTTGAACATAAATTTGTTGCCAACTTGAAATTCTAATGGTTTGCAACTTATGGAACATACTTCCAATATTTTGCGTCGTATTTCAACGTAGCTTATCTAGCTATATGTTGTTATTTGTAACTGATTTTTGATTTGTACGATTTCCGTGTTGTTTCATAAATGAGTCATTGACTAGTGAGTTGGACTTTCCTGATTTTGACCAATGAATAAGTGATTGACACCTCAACCTTAGAGTGTCTCAATTGGTGTAGTCAATATGTTCATGTGTTGACTATTGTTGTAAAGCAAATTGGTTCGATGAAGAATGATTTACCTAATCATTTCTAGAATATCACACATGCTTTGAGCATATCTTCAAATGTTTGAATTGTCCTTTCACTTTGACCATCGGTTTGCGGATGATATGCTGTGCTCATCTCTAATTTGGTTCCAAACGAATCTTGTAATGATTTCCAGAACTTTGAAGTGAATCGACTATCTCTGTCAAAAATGATGGAAATTGGTGCTCCATGCCTCGAGACTATTTCCTTGACATAAATTCTAGTGAGTTGTTCCATGGAATAAGTCTCTCTAATTGGTATGGAATGGGCTGATTTGGTAAGACGATCAACAATTACCCATATAGTGTCGTAACCTCCCGATGTCTTAGGAAGTTTCGTGACAAAGTCCATCGTAATGCGTTCCCATTTCCATTGGGGAATTTTCTGGTTGTTGGAGTAACCATGAAGGTTTCTGATATTCGACTTTTACCTTAAAGCAAGTAAGGCATTTGCAAATGTACGTGGCAATTTCTGCTTTCATGTCCAGCCACCAGTAAAGTTTCTTGAGATCCTGATACCTCTTATCAGAACCTGGGTGAATAGAATACTTTGACTTATGCAACTCATGCATAATCAATTCTCATATTCCGCCATAAAATGGTACCCACATTCTATCCTTGAAGCATAATACTCCATCTGCTCTCTTTACTAAGCCATTTGCATTTTCGGGCGTACCATAAAGCTTTTCACTTGGTCGGTTTTCCTCTTTGAGTGCCTCGATTTGTGCCTCGAGTATTTTTGATGGTAAAGGTGAACTGTTCGTCACTCCTAATGATCGGACTCTTAATGGTTTGGGTTTTTCTTTCCGGCTAAGAGCATCAGCTACAACATTGGCTTTTCCCGGGTGATACTTGATTTCACAATCATAATCGCTGAGTAATTCCAACCAACGACGTTGCCTCATGATGAGTTCCTTCTGATCAAGAACCTATTGTAAACTCTTGTAGTCCGTAAACACTGTGCACTTTGTACCGTAAAGGTAGTGTCTCCAAATCTTTAGTGCAAAAACTACGGCCCCCAACTCAAGATCATGAGTGGTGTAATTCTTCTCATGGACCTTAAGTTGTCGAGAAGCATAAGCTATCACCTTCTCGTTTTGCACTAAAACAGCTCCAAGCCCTTTATGTGAAGCATCGCAGTATACTACAAAGTTCTCAATTCCTTCGGGTAGTGCCAAAATTGGCGCACTGCAAAGCTTTTGCTTTAACAACTGAAAAGCAGCTTCTTGTTTCTTTCCCCATTCGTACTTCTTGTTTTTCTGTGTCAACTTGGTCAAAGCTTTTGCTATCTTTGAAAAACCTTCGATGAATCTTCGGTAATACCCGGCGAGTCCTAGAAATTGTCGAATTTCTGTAGGATTTGTTGGAGTAGCCCAATCTTTTTCGGCTTCAATCTTTGCAGGGTCTAATTGTAATCCTTGACTATCCATGACATGACCAAGAAATTGTACTTTACGGTTCCAAAAATCACACATGTCTTGAGTATATCTTGAAATGTTGGAATTGTTCTCTCGCTCTGTCCATTGAGCTGAGGATAATAGGTGGTACTCATGTCCTAATAGATTCCATGGGAAGAGTGAAATGATTATGAGAAGTCTAAGGTGAATCGAATAGCTTATGATAGGTACAACTGGAATTGATACCACGTGACTCATGCCAAATTTCAAAATGTTAAGTCTGTTGAAAAGGACCTTATTCACAAGAATAGATTATGGGTAACAGTTGTGATTCCTCGCGCTTCTAGTTCTAGCGAATGTCATGACTTGAGTCTTACTTGTCTAAGGTGTTTAGTCTCCATGACTAAAATGTTTATTGCTTGATTATCGAAGTGTTTCCATGCTCTATGTTGTTAAGTCACAAAACCTTAAATATTTAAGTAATGTGGTGTAGTGGTTGATTTTCAAGATTTGTCCCAATATTGAGTGCTTCTAAAATATTTCATCACTTAGATTGTTATCATGCTAGCAAGAGAATAGATATCAGCTCATACTATGTCGAAGAATGTTTGTTCTAATTTTTCTTGTAGATGGGGAGTCATTGTTTGTCCGATAGGTTCAAACCTGTTGCATCTCTTGATATGGAAATGAGGTTATCTATAATTTCTAGAAAACACAATGCCTTAGGGGAAGTTTATATTGATAACCTTAATCTAACCAAATTTTCCTTTAAGGGAAACTCATTGTAGGGAAGTTCACATATTGTTGAAGCCATGTTTAGTGAGATGTTATGTAGTCTCTGTTAGAAGACTTGGTTTATCCCTATAGTGTTGCTTAGGGTGTAATCGCTTCGTACTAAATCTTGTAACTCGGTCTAGCTAGTACTTTTAAAATGATAGAATCTGGCTTCTAATCCAAAATAGTGTTTCGGAATGTCTCGTGATGTCTTAAGATTTTTGTTGAGTTTTGAAATGTCTTACTATATACTTCTAGTCCTTGTTGATAGTCCTAAAATGCTTTCATTGTTTTCTTGTATCGAGGAATCCTCCTCATAGATTGTATAGGGAGCCTTTCCTAAAAAGGTCACTCATCAAATTCTAACTTATCGGTTGAGTGAGGGATGAATGGCATAGGTTTCTGTATAGTGTTAATAAAATAAATGTTTGTGAACAATTTATCTGATTGTAAAACTTTGCTTTTAAGTGAAGATTGTTTTAGGGAGTTTGAAAAGATGTTTGTTACTTTCATGACATAATTCTTCCTGAATTATACATAGGTGATCAGGCCATGTATAATTGAGGACAAATGATGTGATGCTTGGTTTTGTTGAAATGATATTATGTTCCTACGAAGTTTTAGATGGTATTCAACGTTTTGTTTTGTAAGATAAGGGTTCAATGATTTTTCAGAGTAACATCAAAATCGTTTCGTATGATGGTATTAAATAGTTGATAAAATGACTGAAATCCAATTGATAAGGTGGTAACGAAACAACTTGTTTTAAAACTTTATGAAACAATGTTTCTAAGATGGTGGTAAAATAGCTCGAAATAAAATTATGTGAAATAATTTTATAAAGTGATAATAAAATAACATGAAATAAAATTTTTTGGATGGTTGTGATTATCGTGGAGTTAATAAGGAATAAAAATTACATTAGATAGAAAGGTACTTATTATCTGTTCCTGTTGGTAGTCTAATCGTGTCTCAAGTGTAGTAGTAGTAGGCGGTCTAGCAGCAATAGCCCTAGAAATCTCACAGTCCTCAAATCTATGAGATGGTGTAGTGTCTATAATCTTAGTGATAGATGGTAATGGTGTGTTAAATCATGCACGCTTTCCAAGCTGCAAGTCAGATGTATGAGTAGTGTCTATGAGATGTGATGGCATGGATGGTACTCTAGATGACAATGATGATAATGAAAATCCTTGTGGTGAGTTAAGAAAATAGGTTCATTAGGACTAAGCCTATAAGTTCTACCAAATAGTATAATCTGTCCCAGCCGAATGATAAAAACTGTCTTGATCCTACGGTGAATTAATAGTGATCGTGATGGTGTAGGTGCAAATTTGCCCTCCTCAAAGGGTTCAGTCTCGTCATCTGATGTTATCGGTGTTGAATCAATTGATGTAAAAATTGTAATAGGGAATGACAGGGCATTCTCCATGTCAAAGTCTGATGTGAGTATGATGGGATGGGTATCTGAAGGCATCTATGTGACAATCGATTTTGAAATGAAAGTAAATAACTCGCAAAATGTGCGTATGAAACCGCATGTATAGTGACTATGCACTTATGATGAAATGATGAAATGCTATGATGATGTAGTTATAGTCTAGGGTCAATGATGCAACCTAGTTCTCTATAACCGAAGCTCTGATGCCAATCTGTCACACCCTCAAATTACCTGTTTTGCAACGGAATGGAATTCCTGTGGATTGACTGTCATAGCATCACAATCACAGTTATATTGAACGACCTAAAGTGTCGTTTGAAAAGAACATCGTTTGATATATTAAAAACATTCAGAGTTACAAAGATAGGTCTCAAATGAAAGTTACTATGTGCGGAAAAATAAGTTTAGTACAAGTCAAACGATGTTTTAATATACATAAATCCCATGTGAGACGCGTCGTCACCGCGACTCTATGATATGTCCACATGCATGCCATGAAGTGAATGTCTTAGAAACCTGAAAATACATTGCTAAAAGTGTCAACACAAAGGTTGAGTGAGTTCATAAAGTTGTTGAAAATGTTTAATACGACTACCACAAGTATAAATTATGTATGACAATGTCGCCACAAAAATGATACAATTGCTATAAGTCCATGACACCGAAACGAGACTGATCATGATGTTCGCCCCAACAGAGTGTTTGCCAAACAACTCAAATAATGTTATTAAATGAAATGCATCCGTTTAACCAGTTGGAATCCACCAACCCGGATGGAGGAGTCACCCTCGATAGATCTATCCACTCACCCTCGCTTCTATGAAATTAACGGTTCATGTTATATAATGGGGACATTCAATTGGCATGAGGTAACTTAAGCAATGTAATGAATTTGATATACTTGGCATCGTAATAAAAATGATGTGCAATGTATTCTCCCCCGTAGGTTTGAAATAAGTAAAAACTTGAATAAATCGGGGCTATGAAAACTCACATGTTGCAATGATAATGATGATATAATGGCAATGCTGAAATGAGGCGCAACATCTGACCGTGACCTATTATGAATGATATGTTCTAATGTAAATCATGAAACAATGTCGTGCATGCAAATCCATATGTACTCTATACCACTTGTACGTTTTTGAAAATAAAATTTATCGTCGAAATATATGGTTATGACATCTCGTCATGTTATAAAATACTTTACAAGTATTTACGTTGAAATGATATCCTACGATAGTCATTTGATGATTTATTATGAATTTATAACTTCTCGTCGTAAAATAATGTCATTTGACAATTTCTTGAAAGTGACTAAATAGCCTCGAAAAGCTAGTCGTAAAATGATGCACGTCGAGTGTTAGGAAACAAACTCAACGGTTTTGGGAAGCTTGTATCATTATCTCAAAGTTTTAGCATTTAAGTTTTTATCATAGAGGTCTCGATCATGGAGAAAAATATATGTAAAGTATGGTACTTGTGCCCAAAATATGGTTTAAGTGTGGTTTTCGGCAAAGTTTAAGCGACCGTATATTATTCGTTACAACTCCGCTTGACGAATGGTTGGACATTTTGGAAAATAGGCTAGGTGAACTTACTTTTACTAGAAGGCATCGTTTTCTCAAAAGTATTCTATCGATATGAAAAATGGCTCCAAACATGGTCACTTGCGATAACCACTTTGGTCTAGTAGAAAATATATAAGTGTTAATACTTGTGAAAATAAGTACGATAGCTATAACTTATCCCAATTATAATTACACATTCAAAATATTAATCCGGTTCGTTAAGCCACAACAAGCTATCCATAGGATTAGCCTCGTGTGCTAAAACAACACCGATCCAAACGCTCCTTTATATTTTAATAAACCCTTGTGCTTATAAAATATCGTTTTTATAAGGTTTCTAACGTTCCCTAATAATTTATAGATGATACAATAGCATTTGGTAAAGTTTTCAAAGCTCAAACTGTGACAACCCGTACTTCCAGGTCATTTCTCGAAACAATTCATGCCTTACAATTTCAACATTTATCGTAAACTAGGTTTACGTGTTCCAAATTCGCGTAACCTTAATGGTTTAACGGCGAATTCATGATCATATCATCACGAACATTTCATATGGACTAAGTTTAGTCTACATTTCATTAACATCATTTGCATCACGTTAGTTCATTCATGACATTGCATTTCACCTTTACCGCGTAAATTTTATATTAAATAAACGTTATCGCGTGAGTTATTATTTTGAATATTTAATCCGTTACTTTCAAAAATGATCCCGAAATATTTTTATACTTACATTTAGTTTATAAAAACTATATTTTAAGTTTACTTAGTGTTTTAAATTTATTTTGTATATAAATCGTTAAAGTTATATTATTACGACACTTTTCTTAAAATTACACGATAATTATTATATCACTCAAATTTCACAAGGAATGTATTTTTACAATTTTTATGATCTCATTACATTCTACTTTGATCTATTAAAAATCTCTTTTTACCTAAAAGCTACCATTTATCTTACAAGTTATTTTTACTACCTATGTTACTTACATTTTCTAACACTTATACAAATTCATTTACACAATATATATGAAAGGTTAAAAAAAAAATATATATATCTTCAAATTCCTCCCCCCTTGGCCGACCAAGGGGGAGGGTAGTAATTAATGATGTATGGTTCTTGATTGCTAAGACTTTTACATATACATAAAGTCATACATTAGTTACTTATCTCATTCTTTCTCTATTATTTCAAAGTTAAAAAAAAAATTTTCTCTTTGTTTCTCTCCATCAAAAACCGGTTCAACATCAAGGGTTTTCCAAGGGATCAACAAAAATTTCTCAAGCAAGTAATTACAATCTAGAATCACACTCTTTATAAGGTTTTGAAATAAAAACCAAGAGTGTTTAGGCTAAACCTTGTTCTTTGCACCTCATCATATTAACTTGTAAGCATATCATTTATATTTTTCATCTTTCCTTTTCATTTCATAAGTATCTCTTCATTTTTGGAGCAAGCATGCATGAGTTGTGTTGTTTATACCATTTTTACATGATTTTTAGAAATATATATATATAAGGTCATCCTATAATTATCCCCTTGGTATACTTTGGTCTTGATGATGTTTAGGAACCCATGACACCCTAAGAAGGTGTATGGTAGGATTAGATTAGCTTTGGAGTTGATTTGAAGGGATTAGAATAGGTTTAGTACGAGAAAAATTATTTTCGATATGTATAAAAAGTGTTCTGTCCTTGTTTTGATTTTCATGAAAATCCGACAGTAGGCACGACTTTTTGGCCTTGATATTTAGAAAATATACTTTAAAACGAATCCGTGGCCGCTTGAACGGATTAAAACGGAGTTATAACGAAGAAGTTATGAATTTTTAAAGTTTGACGACGAAATATATTTTTTTCTGAAATTTTAGCAACATGTTTTTGGTTAGTACGAGTTAAAAACGAGCCTTAAGCTTCACAAATTATTTCGAATTATCAAAAATATATTAGTATACTTTGATACGAAGCTAAGGACGTATTATACGTAGAAAACGGATTTGAAACGACTAAGATATGCACGTTTTCATAAAATTGCCGTAACTATTATTTTCTGAAAAACTATATTATTTTTACGAGATAAGTATTACGGTAACTAAAACGACCATGTTGGTGGCTGTTTTTAACGTTGATGTGGAACTTTTTGAAACGAGATGTCTTCTAGTAAAATCGAGATCACCGAACATATTTTTCAAAACAATCGACCGTTTGTATAGCGGAGTTTTAATAAATTATTTACGGATGCTTAAAACTGGCCGAAACTCACTTTTTACACAACAACTAGACAAAATCACCATCTTTAACCCTTATTATCTTTATGTTCGAGACCTTTATGTCAAAAACTCCTGAACTGAAACTTCTAGATTTTGATACAAACTTTCCAAAACCGTCGAGTTCATTTCCTAACGATCGACGTACACCATTTTACGACTAGTTTTTCGAAGCCATTTTTGTCAATTTCATGAAATTTCCGACGACTTTATTTTACGACGAAAAGTGAAAATTTCACTATAAATCATTACAAAACCATTGTAGGATGACATTTTGACGTAAAAACTTGTAAAGTGATTTAAGAATGGTCAAGACGTCAAAAGAGTATTTTTCGACGATAAGTAATATTTTTCAAAACTCGCAAATGGTATAAATAACATACGAAATGCATGCATAACATTACATTGCAACTCATTACATATCATATCATTCGTAATAGGTCCCGATTAAAGCATCCCGATATACCTCAGTGTACTCACTCTTGTCATCACACCAGTTTACCAAGTGAGTTTTCATAGCCCCGTCGATCATGCTTTTAATTATTTTCAAACTTACGGGGGAGAATACATTGCACAACATTTTTATTACGATACCAAGTATGTTAAATTCAATTACATTGCTTAAGTTACCACATTTGCCAATTGAAAGTCCCCATTACCTGAACATGAACCGTTAATCTTTGAAGCGAGGGTGAGTGGATAGATCTATCGAGGGTGACGCCTCCATCCGGGTTGGTGAATCCCAACTAGTCATACGGATGCATTTCATTTAATAACATTATTGAGTTGTCTGGCAAACACTCTATTGGGGCATACATTATGAATTGTCTAGTTTCGGTGTCATGGACTTATTGCAATTGTAACATTTTTACGTGACATGATTGTCATGCCTGATCTATACTTGCGTAGTCGTATAAAACATTTACTTAAACCTATGATTTCTCACCAACATTATTGTTGACCCCGTTTTAGCAATGTATTTTCAGGTAACTAAGGTATTATCATCATGGCATGGTTAAGGAACCACATTTTGAGTCGCGGCGTCGACTTATATCATTGTACATTATGGCACTTTATTTCAAAACCATCGTTTGGACTTGTAATATATTTATGTTTCCGCAAACTTTGTAACCTTTTGGGACCTATGTTGTAACTCTGAACGCTTTTGTTAAATATCAAACGATGTGTTTTTAAAACGACACTTTAGGTCGTTCAATATAACTGTGATTGTGGTGCTATGACAGTCAATCCCCCAGGAATTCCATTCCGCTGCAAAACAGGTAAATTGGGGGTGTGACACAAACGGACTCGAAAACGCTTAAAAACACCAATTTTATTTCCCATCAGCAATGGGTACTTTGACTTTTTCAGAAAAATCGTCCGTCTTTGACCATGCTTAAATCTCTCAGTTTACACTTTTAAGCTTAAAATTCTTGAAATAATTAGTAAAACATCATTTCAGACAACTTTCGTGTTTTACACTTAAGCCAATTCGGACCCGAAAGGGGTCAAAACCTCGATTTAAAATCATATCAGCATATGCATTTTTACAAGTTGCTGTCAAAAATATAAGTTTCGTTAAACTTTAATTGGCCACAATTTCTTCGTTTTAAGTCCGTTTTCTACGTTCTGATATGTCCTCGGAATCGTATCAAAGTATACTAATATATTTTTGATAAGTCGACACAATTTATAACGCTTAAGACTCATTTTTGACTCGTAAAAAGTCGAGACAGTATACTGAATTTTTCTGAAACAATTAGTTTTCGTCGTCAACTTGAAAAAATCATAACTTCTTCGTTATAGCTCCGTTTTAATCCGTTCAAGCGGCCACGTTTTCGTTTTAAAGTTTATTTTCTAAATATCTAGATCAAAATATTTTTCAAACTGTCGAATTTTCCCAGATTTCACAGAACCATCAGACCCTATTTTATAGTTGTCGAAATGAGTTTTTCTTGCGCAAAACCTATTCTAACCACTTCAAACCAATGCCGAAGATATTCTAATCCTACCATACACCTTCTTAGGGTGTCATGGGTTCCTAGACATCACCAATAGTGATATGTTTCAAGGAGTAATTATAGGATGATAAATATATATATAACACTTAAAAACATTAAAAAGTGGTATAAACATCATTATGACTTGCATACTTTTCTTATATATGATGAAATGAACACAAAATAAATATGAAATATGAACATGAATATGAGATGCTTACTAGTGACTTGATGAGGTGAAGTGAACAAAGGTTTAATCCTAAACACCCTAGATTTTTATTTCAAAACCTAAACTAAGAGTGTGACTAGATTGTATAGAACTTGACTTGGAAAAATTTTATGAACTCCTTCTTGATCCTCTATAGTGGCCAGTTTTTAGGAGAGAAATGGAAGAGAGAGTTTGGTTTTTTTTTTTTTACACTTTGTGAATTTGGTAAGTATGTGAAGATATTAGATTATAATACATTATAAGTTACTAGATATTTGATACAAGTTGGGTGAGTCACACTTGGGTGTCGACCTTCATGATAAAAAAAGAAAGGATGTGTTTTGTTTTTGATAAGTATTTATATGTATAAGTAAAGTGTAATTATTCAATAATAATTAATAACTTGTATATTTATTGAAACAGTTAGGGTAGCGTTAGCTAAAAACTAAATTTTAACGGATCAAAATAAAATATATTGATGTCATAAAAGTTATAAAAAAATACATTTCTTGCAAAATTTGAGTGAAATAATAATTATCGTGTTGAATTTACGAAAACCGTCGTAATTATATTAATATAACAATTTATATACAAAATAAATTTAAAACACCGGGTAAACTAATAATAATATTTTTATAAACTTAATATGAATATAAAAATATATTAGGAAAATTTTTGGAAGTGTCGGATCAACATTCAAAATAAATGTTTACGCGGTAGCGTTTATTTAATAGGAAAATAAACGTTTAATGAAATATGCAAATTCATGCGTGAACTGAAATGATGATAACGATGCTAATGATATGTAGAATAAATCTAGTCTATATGAAATGTCCTCGATAAAATGTTCATGAATTCGCAGCTAAACCACTAAGGTTACGCGAATTTGATAATCGTAAACCTAGTTTACGATAAATGATGAAATAGTGAAACTTTTAAAGTTTGAAAATGACCTGAAATTACGAGTTGTCACAGAAATACCTGATGATTGTTTAGCTTTTGTTTTGACCGGAAACAATGCTCTCTTGTTTCTCGGCGGTGGCTGTTGGTTGAAGGACAAAGCCATCACCATTTGGCTTTAAACGCTCAATCGGAAATAGAGCCGTTACCGTTATGAAGCTTTCGCTGCGATGTGACCGTAGATCTGTTAGTATTTATGATAATGGATTGGTTGTCGTGATGTTACGGATGTAGGGATGGCTGTCATACGCAAGGGCAAACACCCTCTTGGGTGCCTCGTTGACCCAATGGCATAAACAAGCGCACTCTTGTGGGTGCTTAATGGAGTCCGAACCAAAACAGCCCCTAATGGGTTGTTGCTTTTATCAATGGCCAAAGAAAGGAAAAAAAAGAGAGCTCTATGTGTGATCTACCTGAATCGTACCACAAACAAACATAACACTCCTTGGGATTGTTGTTGACCCAACACAAGCCAAACGCACCCCTGTGTGGGCTATTATTTTGTTTAATAAATGTATTTATGTTTCGTAAGTTGGCAAAAATGGTCCCCCGGAATTTTAAAACGGGTAGAAATGCGTTTTTCGGGTTAATGATCGGGTAATGTTGCCACGTGGTAATTTTGGTTACAATAAGAGTCATTAAGAAAGTTTTTAGTTTTAATAGGAAAATTAAAAGTTTATTGTCACAATAGTAAAAGGTGGAAAATTTGTATATTTTTTGGACCATCCACCCTTTTTTATTTATATTTTTTCTAATTTTTTTCGATTTTTTTTTCATACACTTTTACTCTACCATCCTCTACGATAACATCAAAATAATAGGGATTTATAGGCACATCTCTACACTTGAGTTTTTATTACTCTAACACTAATTTGACCCGAATTGAAAAGATCAAAACACTTGGAGTACATTATTACGCAAATAAATGGAATTTGAATTTAACGTTCCCTTCCCGTCATTTCATAAAATTTAATTTTTCCCATGAGTCTCAATCGTCCCAAAACTGTGTACAAAGGATATGACTCGACTTAGCAACTTATGCAAGCAACTAGATAATTGAACTAAAGGTTTATTATAATAACAATAATGCACTAAAAGTGAGTGCATACAAGGTAGGCTAAGGCAATTTGGGTGTACATTTGGGGGTGGATTGTAAACAATGCTCTTCATTGATATTCCGGAAAACCGAAACATCACGAGAACCGCGAAAAGGATAGGCTCTAAGGGGTTAACTAGGGGTATCGTGTACTAAAGATGAGTACAACGCAAGGGTGTGGGGGAATTACTCAACCGATGTGGAAAAATTAATTATATTACGGGTATCAAACAAGGGTTATCCTAATGCCTCTTATCATTTAGTTATTCCTAACTACACAAGTGTAGTCTCACTAGCGATCTCGGAATGCATCACAAAACAAGTTCTAGAATCTATTATACTACTGGTATACACTCGAAGCATTAAAGTGGAATGCTTTAATTCCTACAATTCTAAGGGCGATCCTCACATTTTGGGTGGAATTTAAGTGGTAAAGGGTTTTGTGCTAGTCATATAACTTCCTATCCATGAGACGCTTTATTAAGACTAATGGCCCACTCCTACATGTCATGAAAATTTTTAAATTTGGTGCCAAAATTACCCTAACCGATATTTCTCATGGTTTATTACACAAATGAAATTGGACAAGGCAAATAGTCAAGGATAAGCATAGTTTCAAAGTTCTCGTTTTATTTTCCCTCCCTACACTTAAATTGAACATTGTCCCCAATGTTCCCTGAAAGTATCAATGTTATGATAATGGAAGGTAATTAAAAACGAAAGAAACTAGTACTCCCCTGATTAGCTCGGTAGGATCCGTGTGAAGTAGTGGTTAAATATTTCTTCAAGAAGAATGTATGCGTGAAAAGCTCCTTCCAATCTTATGTATCTTCTTCTTGATAAATTAAACCTGCACACTTGAAGAAAATAAACGAAACATTCACATAAAATCGGCGGTAACAATATATATATGACTCTACTAAACTAGGATATAATGCTTGTGGAATGGATGTTTACAGATTTTCTGTAAAATTAAGACCTGGAAAATTCTAAAAATTTATAAGTAGCACAGAAAACGAGAAAAAGTAGTAAGATGTTTCTACTCCTCCTGACGCCGCCAGGTTATCCTGACAGAAACTGGTCTGCGATTTTCTAGAAAAAATTCTGGAAAATTTATATCTTTAGAATCTGGAAAAATTTCCTGCAAAATATCCATTATGACTCGATACAAGCATTTGACTCGAACAAACACACATGTATATCTTTTTAATAATCGTAATTCTCATGTTCACGTTCTTTTTGAAAACGTGTGTAATCCTCCCTACACTTATCCCTTTTGTAAAATACCTTTATATGTAATTAAGACGAGGTTAAAGACAAAATAAAACATTTTTACAAGTTCAAACATGAGAATAAACAATCAATAAAAGATATACGACACACAAACAAGCAAACAATTAAGCATGGGTTGCCTCCCACGAAGCGCTTTTCTTTATTTATGAGTCTTGTAGCTAGACTCGAAGTCGTGCCCCTACGTGGTCTCATGCACGCTTACGTACCCATACCTAAGCCATTCCAATGTTTTCTCGCTCTTCTTGTAATCATCTCCTAACTCTAGGCATTTTTTATAGTATCGCTCATTTTTTTCATAAGTATGCCTAAGTCCTTGTTGTTTATCTCTCTCACTGAGTATCGGAATGGGAGCCATCCGATTGCATGCCTCTATATCTTTGTGCTTAAACCTAGGATGTGTACGGGGCATTTGATAAACAAAATCTTCAACTCCATCAGAGAATGTGATTAGACCATCAATCATCCGTTCATTCAACCTAGTCATTCTCTTAAAGTTTGTTCCAAATATAAGTTGAGTAAGGCTTCCATCAATGAATTCTCCTAAATCTTCTAGGACCATGAATTCAACCACATAGGCAAAACTTCCGACAAACACATCCAAGTAAGTGACCGCATCAACAACATTATCCCCTTGATAGGCTAATTCATCTACCTTTATTGTGTTATATAGATTTCTTGAGATTAAGTTTAAAGGTAAGAATGAGTGCAAGTTAGCATCAAAACTTTCAATTCCTATCTTACAAGGGAATTGCATGTTAAAGGGGCCATTAGCCTCAATTCTACACCTAGGGTCAAAACATTGGGAGAAGTCTTCTTTTCCATCTACTTAATCGGATAGTTCCCCTATTACAACAACTACGCCAGTGAATGAACCTACACAAACAGCCTTCAAAACGGATACACCAACTTAAGTACCAGGATCTTCTAAATCCTCTTAAGTAACTACCTTCGGAATGAGTTGAATATAAACCTTGTTTGAAATTCTCTTACTGATCCAACTTACTTGCCTACTAACTACCAGATTAGTGTAAGAGACTACCTCAACTTCTAAAACAA
>BPTQ01000008.1:299639348-299737409 GCA_019973895.1 Chrysanthemum seticuspe
TGCCAGATTAGTTATGGTTTTGAAATTCAAATGAGAAAGTCTCTTATGCCACAACCATGATTTTGTAGATGTTGCTTTAGAAAGTAGACAAATAGGAGATGAAGCGATCATGTCAGTTATAGAGATTGTTTAAAGGCTTGATTCACGTGTTCCTGACATAAGATCGTTTCTTTGTAGATCACGAATGAAACACGTTTTCTCCCGAAAGGCAACTTCCAAATCTCCATCACAAAATTGACCTACTAAGAAAAGGTTGTGTCCAAGACCTTCAACATAGTACACTCGGCTAATTTCAATGTTTGCATTGATGTAGTCCCCGTAACCTATTATTTTAGTGAAGTGATCATTCCCGAATCTGGCAGTGCCAATGAACTTTGCAAAAAAGTTTGTTAACAGTTTGAGGTTGCCTGTCATGTGTCGGGAACAACCGCTATCAACAATCCAAAGGACGATTTGTATCACCTGCAATTCACACAGACGACGAAGGTGGAATAAAGGTAGAGGTTAAACCCGATGAGTTAGTGGGTTCCGCGATAGTTGTAGTACACATGTTAATAATTTTAGGTAACCACTTAAAACCAGGTGTGCCAAGTCCAGCTAGTTTGTTCTTTTGTCTTGGTGAATTCGCTAGGTGAAGGTATCTTCCTAGGAGGTGATGATGGTGCTATGGGTTCATCAATGATTTCCTTAGAAACTACTGAAGGCGCTTTACCTAGCACAGACTTAGAAGCAATAGTGAGCCTAGAGGTAGTTCCATTCGTATGTTTCCAATTACGAGACAAGATAGATTTAGCAACACAATTATCAAGACAACCAGAAAGCATACTTTTACGAAAAACACACAAGAAGATTCAAATTTAACATCCAAAGTTTTCAAGGATTCAACATTCGTTACACTGCCTTTACTATTACATTTATCTAACGTAATTTTGAAAGCAGGTGCAACATGTGTTTTATTCAAAGTCCTAACATGATCTTCTACTTCAAGGGCTTTAAGTGGTCCGCTTTTACGTTGCAAATTCCTATTCTTCTTTTGAGTGCTCTTAGGCTGTGATTTGCTAACACTAGAAGTGGAGTCAACTATTCCTGTAGAAGTGGAATGATTCACATTAGTATCTTGAGGTTTGTCAGTGGGCTTCCTAGTATCAACTTTAAACATTCCTGGTGCAATTACATTTGTGTTGCTAGATTTCCCTTTCTCGAGATTAACCAATTTCTCTTTTAATTCAATGATAATGTGATTCAGGTCTTGAATTTAAGAGTTTAAGTTTCCTTTGTCATGCATTATTTCATGAGTGTGAGCAAGGTAATGATCGAGTTCTTTTGAAGCTTTAGCACGTGTCTTTTTGAGAAAATCAAATGTGGTTCTGTATTCTTTCTTGACTTTTTCAATTTCGTGTTCATATTTGAAAAGTTGACATTTCAAAGACGCGTTTTCATCATCCAGTCGTTCAAGTTTTGGTTCAAAAGATTTTTCAGCCGACTGGTTGACTTTGTTTTGTAAAGCAATTTCACGATCAATGTTATCATTTTAGCACCAATGAAGACGATGTTTAAGTTTAGAAAGTTCTTTTGAAAGACTCTCATTTTCAGCTTTTAAAATTTCAATTTGTGTCACATTATCATTTTCCTCATCAGATGTATCAATATCAATAATATTTTCACAAGAAGATTCAACAGAGTAATACAACACAATAGAGATAGTATCAGCACATATAACATCTTCCAAGAGTCGATCAAAGTTGGTTATATTTGTTCTACTTCATTCAAAAGTTCCCGTTCCCAATGTGTTGCACACAGACGCAGATTGTGAACATGAGGTAAAAACTGGGTTTGAAAGATTTGTCTTTGCTCTTTGGCATAAGCCGATTGAAAAGTTGCAGCTTTTATCTCAGAATTTCTTTCAATTGCCTTTTCTAAAAGTTCAATGTCTTCCATGAATGTATCAATATATTTGAGAACTAGGCATCTTTTTGGTAATGGTTTGATTTCACATGAAGGTAAAGGACCATTTATTTGTGCAACGGGTTTAATGGGACCAACATCAGAAGACGATTCATTTATTTATGTGATAATCCAAGGTGTTTCAGATTTTTCCCGCTGAGGAACAAAAGAATCCAAAATATGAGGCAATTTTGAATAATCAAAAGGTTTGTTATATTTTATATTGCTCATTTTTAATCAACTCTTTTCTTCCACATCTTTTACCTCTTCATAATTATATTCAATGACACGCACAATAGAATCATCAAGTTGATATTTTGTACTATACAACTTTGGATTTGCCTTGAATGATCTATGTAAAAACCATGGTTTGTCGTCAGCAAGATCAGGCCCATATCCTTCTGGATTTGGCTTTAAAGTGAACTTTTGAATTATTGTGACAGACTCACCATGTTTATAAACAATATTTTGAAACTCTTTTATCTTGTTTTCCAAATCGACGATTTCATCAAGATACAGATGAACTCGATTCCTTAACACTTGTTTAAATTCTGAAAAACTGTTTTGACAAGATGACAGCTCAAGCTTGGTTTTTTGAAGTTCAGAAGTGAGAGTGTCAACTTGTTGTTTGTGTTTGAATTTTCCTTGTTCCATTTGAGAAATCAAATTATTTTTTGAAGTGACTAGATCTCGTATCTGTTGTTCTAAGTCTTGTTCTTTAAGATACGCCTTTTGAAAAGCAACTTCAAAACTATGTTCTCGTTTTTCTTGTGTTTCAAAATTTGCAAGTTGTGTTTTGTAGCATTCAAGATCCGCAGTCGATGATGCAACTTTTGCTTTTAAGTTTACATTGATTTCATTGCATTTAACAACTTGAGATTGGTGGTCATAAGTAAGGTCATGAGCTCTGGATCTGGATCAGAAGAAGTTTCAATTTGTTCAACGTGATCATCAACACATTCATCAATTGGATCATCAAATGTAACAACGGGGTTAGCTTGATCATCGTCTTGAGGAGATGTTGACGGCTCAAGTTGAAAATCTTACTCCTTGTCGGATGCAGATGCAGGTGGAGATATCAGATCATGTATGACATATATATTAGGATCCGGTACCTGAGATAAGCCATCAGTATCATAGACTGGGTCTTTATCACTCCTGTGGAGTTCCTGCATGTTTGCCATTAACATCACAGCTGCATTAGCTTGCAAGTCCTCCATATCATCATCAGATTCTTCATTAGCCATGAAGCTTTGTTCCTTATCAGTGAGAGTTCCACTAGCTTCATCTTTAAGAGCCAAGAGTAATGATTGCTTGTCATATGCACTTCCTCTGGTTCTTGGTTTTGGACATGCGTTAGCTAGATGACCCTTTTCGTTATAGTTGTAACATCGAATGACCATGTTCCCATTTTGTGCATTCCCATTATCAACAATTTGAACCCTTTGCTGAGGAGCAACCACTTTGTTCCTACCATTAGCATTATACCCTTGTCCACTGCCTGAATTTCCCACATAACCACCAGTTCCCATTGAACGTCCATAATTATGATTCTGAACATCAACCCTTCCATTTTGGATAACATCTTGATTCCTTGTGTTTGAAGAATTGCGAAGAATATTGTTGGATTGTTTTTGCAAATCTACCAAAGGCACGAGCAATAAGAGCAAATCCTTAATTCAATGTGTTGAATGCTTCCTCATTTTCATTTGGAGTTTCAATGTAAAGTGCTGAATCAGAGTTGTTATATGGAACCAGTTGAGTGTCACTTGATTGTTGTTGTGAAGAATCATATGGAGTGATATGGGCTGATGGTGTCTGTTGAGGATAGGTAAAGTTCTATTGTTGTTGGACAAAAGCATGATTCGACTGTGGAAATTGAGAAAATTAAGGAGCAAAAGACTGAGTAATTAGTGCAAGTGAATTTGGAGTTGGTACGGGCTGATATATTCCACGGAGAGCTTGATCTTTATCAAATTCCTTTTGATGGTGCTTCAGATAATCATATAACATTCCATACTTTGCATTATGAAGGTTCTTAGCTAGACGAATGAATGTGACATACTTCTCCCAATCAGGACCGAGACAACTTAGAAACTTTGTGTTAATAGCAATCTTGGGTAAGATGATGTTGTGTCTATCCAAGTCATTGATGATGTTTGTGAATCGATGATAGTAAGACTCTAATGACTCCCCTGGATCAATCATGAACATCTCATATGATAGATAAAGTTTGGACTCCATGTCTTCTTGATTAAGTTCAGTGCCTTCCATTAAGGGATGAACATGTTCCCACATATCCTTTGTTGTTTTATGAGCATCAACACTTTGAAGAATTAGATTAGGTATTCCCCAGAAGAATATACTTCATTGAAAGCTCATCAGCTTCATGGCGAAGTATTTGTTTTGTGGTTAGTTGACTCTCAAGGACAGTGGAGATGGTTTCAAGTCTTGGTGGATTAGCCGTTGGATCTCCGGGAATCTTCACAGTTGGCATTTGAAAAGGACCTTCAAGGATGACCTTCTTCAAATATTTTCCGTGAGGTTTCTTGAGGTTGAGGAACCTAAAGAATCGACTAGCCCATTGAACATAATTTCCAAGAGTGAGCATTAGAGGTCTATCAAATGATCCAGCTTCATGAATCGATTGTTAACTGCTGATAGCCTCACACATTTGTGCAAACCAATGAGGTTCCTTTAAAGGAATGTTAGTGAATGATTGCATTGCATATTGAGGTGGAAACCATTATTGTTGTGGAGGATATGGTTGTTGTTGAGGGAATTGTTGTTGTGGTTGTGAAAATGATTGTTGTTGTTGAAATACTTGTTGTTGCGGTTGTTGAGGGAATTATTGTTGAGGATACTGCTAAGGAAAGTAGTTGAAATAAGGTGGTTGAGACATTGTAGAACTTGTGTTGTTGATGGATCTTTGTAGATGATTGAAACGTGAGTTGATGTTGAATGTTAGTCTTAGTCGTAAGAATCCTTAGTCGTAAAGTGATGGTGCTTACTCATAAACTCCCCTTAGTTGTAAACTATGACTTACTCGTAAGCTAATCTTACTCGTAAAAAGAGTGGCTTACACATAAACTTACACGTAAGATTAGGTGTTAGTTGTAAAGAACCTTACTCGTAAGAATGTCTTACTCGTAAAGTATCTTACTCGTAAGATAAAACCTTATTCGTAAGAATAGGTAATAACCAATAAATCTTCCAAACTTATTTAAGCTTGAAAGATATCACAAGTCGAATTATTCCACAAGCTTATCCAAGCAAGGGAAGTACTGAGTCACAAATAACTTTGAAGATTCTGATGAACAGTGCTTGCTAGTAAGAAATCCTTCCTTGCTCGTAAAGTGGCTTATTCATAAACTTATGGCTTGTTCGTAGGCTTACTCATAAGATCAGGGTTTTGTTATTCGTAATATTAGGGCTTAGTTACTCGTAAGAAAATGGTTTTCTTATTCGTAAAATCAGGGTTGTTAGGATTTAGTAAATCCAGTATTAAAGACTCGGTCACCCCGGGTATTTGTTAGCATTAGAAAGTTTGTAGTCTTAAACCTTAGTTATTAGTAAGTAGTTTGTTAAGTAACACCGTGGAGGACGGACGGGTCTTTACCCATAGCCCGACAGAGGGAGTTTTGTAAGATACTATAAATACCCTCTATCTTCCAAGGTAGAGGGTTGGAGCTTTCATTTATGCTATTTCACTTTCTCTCTCTACAAGTTCCCAACCTCTAAACTTTCTCTCTCTAACTTCTAATCTTCGATCCATATTATTTGTTCTAGCGTGTTTAGATAACCAATCTCTTACAATTGGTAGTAAGAGCCATGGTTTGATCATCTACTTGGTGTGTGCTCGGATTTTTGATTGGTTATTGTTTTTTGTATGTGGTTCGAATAGTAGTTGAAGGTTTTCACTAGTTTGAGCTTGTTTAGTGGATAAATTTGTTAGTTGTTTATACTTTCTTGTTTAGGTTTATCATATTAGCTTAGTTTTGGATTTGGAAAGCTTGTTTTAACTTGTTTGTGGTTGTTTTTTATCGTATACATGAGTTTGGATATGAAGTTGCAATTTGATAGTTCTTGGTTGAGATTTGGCAGATTTTTGGTTGAGATTTGATAGCGTGCGTTCGGGGTCAAGAAAACCTCCTTTTCTACGAGCAAGCTTTTCAAGCCTCTAGGCAGTGAATCTAATCGTTGTAGTGTAGTATGGGGTAAGCCTCGGGGATTGATTTTGTTCTCTAAGGGAATAGGAATGCTAGAAAGAGATTTATGACGAGAAGGTGGGGTTGAGGATGATTCTTTTTAGTCTTTTCTATGTTTTTTTAGAAAGCAAGGGTAAAATATTTGGGTATATGATTGGGGGTGGTACTTTTACCGATTTCACTACTTAACTAGTTATCTAATTATCTAATTAACTACGGATAGTTTATGCTCATTAAGGTGTGCTCGTATGATGATTAAAGATGTGTTCACTTAGATACTATTACAAGCTAGTTATCTTTTATTGGTCGGTTGAATTGTCACTTCCTTTATCTTAATTGATGCGTTGTATTCCTATTAGTCGTAGGGGTGCCTAATTCCCTAACTCAATGAATTGTAACTCTCCTTTAGAATACACGGGATCGGCAAGTGCAATAGTATCTCCCCCGAATACACTATTATCATAAAGCTACAACTCACGCAATAAACACAACGATGGCCTAGGTGCACTCCTATGGCTTTTTGCTATTTAGGACGTTCAAGCTCGCAACAATGAAAGAAGAACCCATTTTATCTTACTTTAGCGTCTACCAATTAAGACAAGAGACAACCTAACAACAATCAATAACTAGGTTTCATAGATCTAAGCAAACACACAAGTAATTTAGCTAGACATGTTAAACAAGCAAGCATACACACAATTAATTGAACATGGGGTAGACATAATGATAATTGGATAAAAAAAACTTATCGTGATGTGTAAAATAGGATATGGGACCCTAGAATACTGTCCAAGTCGGACTACAACTGAGTTAGGGTTTGCTCTCCAAAATTCTACCTCTTAAAATACAGAAAAATCGAATTCTATATATAGATTTACAATCACGACGGCGTCACCTTTTGCTAGTGACCCCATCAGGTTGCCGTCATTAGGGTTTCGTTTGAGCCAAGTCATCGTTGGGACGACGTCAGTTGAGATGTGTGACGCCGTCAGTCTTTAGTAGCAACGTCATCGAAATCTTGGATCTTGGGCGTCTCGTGTAGTTTTCGTGAGTGACGCCTTCCAGAGTTTAGGTGTGACGCCGTCAGGCTTTAGGACCAGAAATTCCGCTGATTCGTCACGTGCACTTTTGATCAAGTCTTCAATAGAGGGACGGCGTCGCCCTTTGGATGGGACGCCGTCAGGTGTAATGAACAGCCTTGGTGTGTCTTCGATCTTGACTTTGCCATTTTCTTCATTTTTTCGCTCCTTTTCGTCCAAATATGCTTCATTCCAGCATTTTGCTTCCAAAATACTTAAAAAGTGAAAAGGAACGATTTTAAGCAGTAACGGATATAAAATGTGTCTATTTAGGGCTTAAATGACCCCCTAAAAATGTATGTTTTAAATCCTTATCAAGATTTGACATCTATCTGTTGCGAGTTGATTAGTTTAAGATTATTTGGTTGTGGTTTGATAATAGGACAAAAACTGTGGCTTGTCATCTAGACAAAAGACAAAACTAGCTGATAGTGACATGTGTACTTTTTGAAAGTGACTTGCGGTTTGTCAGTTTTCTTTGCGGTTTGTCCCTGCGAGTTTCCTTTTGCTTGCGAGTTAAGGTCTTGTGATTTAATCTGTTGAGATTTGACACTTTGCGGTTTGTCTCTTGTTGCGGTTTGAAGATCTTGAGATTTGAGTCTTGAGATTTGTCAGTCTTGCGGTTTGAAGATCTTGAGATTTGAGTCTTGCGATTTATCAGTCTTGTGGTTTGAATATCTTGAGATTTAGTCTTGCAATTTGTCAGTATTGCGGTTTAAAGCTCTTGAGATTTAAGTCTTGCGACTTGATCTTGCGGTTTGAAGATCTTGAGATTTAAATCTTGCAATTTGTTAGTATTACGGTTTGAAGCTCTTGAGATTTGAGTCTTGCGATTTGTCAGTCTTGAGGTTTGAAGCTCTTGAGATTTGAGTCTTGCGATTTGTCAGTCTTGAGGTTTGAAGCTGTTGAAATTTGATTCTTTGGTTTGAGTTATTGCGTTTTGAAGACCTGCGAGTTGATACTTGTTGTTTGGGTTCTACGGTTTCCTCTTGATTTTGTAAAATCCCGCGAAAGATTCGATTTCTCGGTATAAATCAAAGAGTTGTAAAATCCCGTGTATTTGGACATCATGTCTACTGTTTCCGACGATGTTCAAGCTGCTGGGTCCGATATCCGCCCTCCTATGCTTGATAGAACAGATTATGACTCTTGGGCACAAAGAATCCGATTGTATTGTTTGGGAAAAGAGAATGGTCTTAACATTATCCAATCAATTGATGAAGGACCATTCCAGATGGGCACCACCAGAGATGAACTAGCAACTGGTAAAGATGGACGTGTTACTCTAAGAATGGATAGACCAAGGACTTACAATGATCTCAGTGATACTGAAAAGAAGAGATACCATGCTGACATCAGAGCTTCCAACATCATCCTTCAAGGTTTACCCAAGGATATCTACTAGCTGATCAATCACAACACCCAAGCCAAAGCAGTTTGGGACAATGTCAAAATGCTTCTTGCTGGCTCAGAACTGAAAAAAGAAGATCGAGAGTCACAACTGTATCATGAGTTTGAGAGCTTCAAGATTAACTCGGGGGAGAGTATTGCAGAATACTTTGTGAGGTTTCACAAACTTGTGAATGATATGAGAAACATCAAGATGACTATGCCTAACATCCAACTCAATTCAAAGTTTGTAAACAACATGACACCTAAGTGGAACAGGTTTGTTACTGCAGTGAAGCTGAACAAAGGATTGAGAAATACAAACTATGAGCAGTTGTATGCTTACTTGCTGCAACATGACAAGCATGCTACACATGACCGTCTGATCATGGAAAAACTCAATCCAACAACAACAACTACTACAACAACAAATGATTCACTTGCATTTGTTTCAAACGTTTAGCCACTCACTCAATCATCACAAGCTCAAGGCATCAGTACTCCTCATCTTCTCAAAATCAGGTCATTCAACCAAACTCAGAATATACCCCAACAGACAAGATGATTGATAACCTCTGAAACTAAGCTGCTATTGGTTCAACAATTCAGAACCACACTTCCTCAAACCAACTACCAACTTATAACTTCCTTTAACCCACACAATCAAGATATAGTGGAAGATGGAAGGGTTGTGGTACAGAATGTGCAAGGACAACAAAATGTGAACCAAAGGAATGTTACACGAGGAAATGTTGCAGCTGGTTATGTGGGGGCTCATAACAGAGGAGGGATGGTGGTCCAAGGTCAAGGAAAAATGATTAAGTGTTACAACTGTGGTGGTGTGGGACACATTGCGAGGAACTGCACTTAACCAAAACCTCCACAAAATGCTAACTACTTCAAGGATAAGATGTTGCTGATGTAGGCACAAGAGAGTGGAGCAGTGTTGGATGAGGAGGAGTTGTTGTTTCTTGCTGAGGGAAGTGCCAACACGTTTGATGTTGACGTGGATGATCAACCGGTATATGATTTGGCACAGAATGATCCCAACATCTTCCAGGTTGCTGACTGTGATGCCTTCGACTGCGATGTTGATGATGAACCAACGGCCCAGACCATATTCATGGCTAACATTTCTCCCATGGTTTCATCACCTCAACAAGTTGGTCCCTCCAGTGCTTCAGTCATATTAGAGGTACTAAAACTATATGATGTGGTTGATGAGCAAAAGATTCCCAACAAAGTACAACTGACAGAAGTTTTTGAGTCGAATATTGTAAATATGGGAAATAGCAATGTTATCCCATATGAGCAATATGTGAAGCACGATGAAAGTCACGTTGTACCAAGTGGTGCATCTTCTGCCATTAATGATGAATATTTGTTGAATGAGTACACTGAATATATGCCTGATGATACCCTTACCACTAAGCTAAATATATATAAGAATCAAGTTGCCATCTTTGAACAGCGTGCTAAATTTGAGCTAACTACACGTTAGCAGAAAATTGGATAGTCAAATGCGTGCATTGGTCACTAAATATATTTTAAGGGAAGAAACGTTGAAAAACTTGTAGAAGACTTGAATCCTGTGTATCTTAAAAAAGCTAAAAAGGCTCAAGAAGTGATTTATGATGGTAGTGAGATTCTTAAGCCTAGACAAGAACCAACATGTACAGAAATAACAGAAGAGGACATAGAGTTAGATAATATCTCTAGAGAGAAAATGGATAAGAAAATAAAAGACCCTGAAAGTGTGAAGAGAGGATTAAACTTCAAAACTCCTAACTATCCTAAGGAAAACTTCTTAGCTACTTTCAAACCTCAAACTCAATTAACCCCTGAACAAGTTTTTTGGAAGTTAGACATGGATAAGAAAAAGGCGAAGAACTCATTGAAAATAATCCTCCCCTTAGAAAATTACCTGCAGCTATGGTGTATCCTCCCAATACACCAATGCATTTAGTGCCTAGAACTCTTCCTACACAGTGCAAAACTTTAATTAGCATATACGTAATCTACCAACTATTTTCTGATTTCGATAAAACATGTAAGAAGAGAATCACTCCAACGGGTATTACTGAATGGGAAATGGGTTTTGAGCAAACAAAAGAATGTTATCTTGCTGAGGTTATTCCATTCTTTAAACAAGTGAAAGAACATTTCGAGGGTATTCAAAAGGCCCTAGATACTGAAGTTAAAGAAATAAAAAAGATGTTTAATGGAATGGAAAATGAGGCAAGAGATAATGCAAATGAGTTTAAAAGCTATGAGATTGATAGAAAGAATATTCACATCCACAATAAGAATTTGATTGCCCAATGTATTGCCCAGGATGTGTATTATACTACCACTAATTCTGCTTTAGTTGCTTCTAAGTTTCATGATCTGTCTCTTGCATTTAAAGTTGCTCAGGATCGTGTCAATGAGCTTGAAGCTGAGAATTTAAAATCGTAGGAAAAAATCCAAAAAAATGATCATGATAACATGGTCAGGAATTTTTCTAAATTAGAGGTTGATTATCTTGATTTGCAATTAAAATATCAACATCTAGAAGAAAGAATCAAAACTAAAATGCCAAGATATATTTGGATGCTCCTGAATTTGATGCATATTTTGAAATAAGCACACGTGATGAACGGATTCAAGCTCACTGTAACACGATCCGAAAATTGAAAGCTCAAATTTCCCAATTGAAGGGAAATAAGAATGAAGTGGTAGGTAGGGGTGTAAACGAGGCGAGTCGAGTCGAGTACTGTCAAGCTTGAACTCGACTCGATTAGTAAAACTCGAGCTCGAAACTCGAATCGAGCTCGTTCGAGCTTTGGATTTCAAGCTCGAGCTCGGCTCGTCATCTCAAACTCGAGCTCGAAACTCGACTCGAGCTTGATTACTACTACTTTTAAAGCTCGAACTCGGTGAAGAATGGGCATATCAAGCTTGAATCGATTCGATTTTACGTAACTATATGTATATAAAAGGATAAAAGTGTAATATCATTGAAGCTCGATAAGGGCTCGCGAGCCTCACGAGCTGAGCATATTTGAGCTCGAACTCGGCTAGAAAGTGTACTCGAGTAGCTCGAGCTCGAGCTCGACTCGTTTATATCAAGTCGATTTAGAGTAGTTTACGAGTCGATCTCAAATAGCTCGCGAGCTGTCTCGTCTCGTTTACACCCCTAGTGGTAGGGTCCTGTATACCACCACCTTTAGATTCTCAGAATTTTCAATATCAAAACATCATTAATAAATTGCAACAAGAAAACGAATGTTTTTAGGCTGAAAATTCAATGGTTAAATTTCAATACAAAGAATTATATGATTCAGTTAAGGTCACTCATGACAAACACATTGAAAACATAACTTCTTTTCTTAACGAGATTGAGAAGCTAAAATGTCAAGTGAAAGGGAAATTGCCAATCCCCACAGGTAAATTTGTTGTTCCAAAGGTTTGTGCTTGTAGTTATTATGCCATTGATGTGATGTATATTCCCCCTCCTCTTAGAAATAATAATCTTGCATATCAAATATATCTCTCGTACCTTAAGGATAGCCTAGAGAGTCTTCGTGAGATCGTAAAAGAAGAGAGAATAGAGAAACCACTTGATAGTGAGGTTGCCTATGCGTGTATGTATGCTAAACAATCTCAGGAGCTCTATGTCATTGCCACATGTCCTAAAACTAGTACAAAGTGAGATAGAGTTGTTGCACCCTCTTCAATGCCTAAGATCAAGCATGTTACCTTTGATGTACCCATGAAAACCTCATAACCCATTACTTCTAGGCCAAAAAGCAGTGAAACAAACTAATATTCCCGTCGTTACTTCTACAGGATTAAGCGGTGACACTCAAGCTAGCAGGTCAAAACTAGAGGCAATACAAAGCAAGATAGGACCTCGCAAGCTAAGAGTGATCAAGTAAAGGAAGTAGAAGACCACCGTAGGAATCATAAGTTTAAGTTGAACAATGTGAATCGTGTTGATTCTAGTATTAGCTATAAGCGTACTGTAATTAATTTGAATTCTACTGTTGTCTGGAAAACATGTAATGAATGTTTAATTTCTGGTATTCATGATGAATGTGTTGTGTCATATTTGTGGCCTTCTGTCAAATCCCCAGTAGATAAAGTTTGGAAAGCAAAACAGGTTAAGCAATCTTGGAAACTGACAGGGAAAAAATTCACTGATGTGGGTTATCATTGGAAACCCACAGGTCGTAAAATTAAAATTGGTGAACGTTGTCCTTCAACTAGATCTGCCTTTCCTAGAACAGTGCCAGCTAAGATATGGAGACCCACTGGTAGAATTATTCTTTTAGGAACACAGTGCACTATGACTGGGTCCAATACCTCTACTAGTGATGCCCCTACTAATAATGTCATGGCTTCTAGGGATGTTATAGGTCTACAGATTGTTTGTGCTAACCAATAGGACCACATATTCACGTAGGGATCCACTGCTTCTAGTTATCCATTCTCTTCTGTTTTCAAATGTAGGTCGTACAAATTGTCATTTGGTATTTGGATTCAAGATGCTCAAAACATATGATTGGAGATCGCTCACGGCTCAAGAACTTCATGAATAAGTTTATCGGGACTGTTAGATTTGGGAACGATCATTTTGGGGCAATTATGGGTTATGAAGATTATGTTTTTGGTGTCAGTGTTATCTCCCGGGTATACTATGTAGAAGGATTTGGCCACAATCTGTTCTCTGTTGGTCAATTTTGTGACTCAGATCTCGAAGTGGCTTTCAGAAAACACACATGTTTCGTTAGATAATTAAATGGTGTTGATCTTCTTAAGGGATCTCTATTGAAGACATGATGAGGTTTTATCCTATTTGCTTGTTATCAAAGGCGTCAAAGAACAAATCATGGTTATGGCACCGTTGACTCAATCACTTGAACTTCGGTACCATAAATGATCTTACTAGAAAGGACCTTGTGAGAGGTTTACCTCAGTTAAAATATGAAAAATATCATCTTTGTTCTGCTTGCCAACTGGGCAAAAGAAAAAAGTATGCCCATAAATCTAAACCTGCCAACACCATCGTGGAAGTTCTTCATACCCTTCACATGGATCTATGTGGACCCATGAGAGTGCAAAGTATAAATGGGAAGAAGTATGTGCTAGTTGTTATTGACGATTATTCTCGGTTCACTTGGGTGAAGTTTTTGAGTTTGTGAACAAACAGCTCATTCAGTTTTATGAAAGAATTAGGATCAGTCATCAGAAACGTGTTCGACGCACTCCTTAGTAGGACAGGGTTGTTGAAAGATGAAATTTCACTCTTGTGGAAGCTGCACGTAGTATGCTGATCTTCTCTAAGGCTCGATGTTTCTCTAGGCAGAAGCTATTGCCACGGCTTGTTACACCCAAAACCGATCCCTAATACATACTCTTCATGGCAAAACTCCATATGAATTAGTGCACAATAAAAAACCGGGTCTCTTGTTTCTACGAGTGTTTGGGGCATTATGTTATCCAACCAATGATGGTCAAGATTTGGGAAAGTTGAAAGCTAAAGTTGATATTGGATTTTTTGTTGGCTATGCACCAGATAGTAAGGGTTACCGAATCTACAACAAAATAACCCGAGATATTATGGAAACTATTCATGTAACGCTTGATGAGCTGATTGAGCAAATGGCTCCTGGACACACCAGCTCTGGACCCACACCTCAACTTTTGTCACATGGATCAATTAGTTTAGGTCATGTACAAAATCCCACGGTTGCAGCTCCTTATGTACCTCCTTCAGAAGAAGATATGAAGATTCTATTTGATCTGATGTTTGATGAATACTTTAAGCCGACAACTGATGATACTCCTGCACCACCAGCTGTTGCTTCTCCTGCTCCAAGCAACCCAGATGGAGCTTCATGACTTATGGATCTTCATAAAGGGATCCTAACACTGCTACATAAGTTCCTTATCCTCAACCACATGAACATCTCAGAAAATGGACAAATGATCATCCACTGGATAACATCATTGGGAACCCTTCTCGTCCAGTATCAACACAAAAGCAACTTGCTACAGATGCCTTGTGGTGCTTCTTCAATTCTATACTATCTAAAGTCAAACTGAAAGATGCCAAGACTGCAATGTCTGAGGACTATTGGTTTAATGCTATGCAAGAAGAAATTCACGAGTTCGATCGACTTGACGTATGGTTGGAGGATCATATTTAAACTTTGACTATTTTGGGATAATTGTAATCAGATAATTAATTATGGGATTGGTTGAGAACTATTTATGATTATCTTTTTTTCCTATACTTGTGTGATGTACCAATCCAGTAACGCCCCGAAAGCTTATTTAAGTCTTTCGCTGTACCGAGATTTGGGGGTGTTATAGATTGGTATCAGAGCCAAGGTTATTGAGAACTAGGTACTTACTAAAACCTAAACTATAACCACTTTTTAGAAAATTTGATCCTCGACCGACGCATGCCAGCCTGCCAAGCTGAAGCCTCTTGATTTGAGTACGGAATGAACTGCGATTTGATTGTTGAGATGTTATGTATTGTGATATGTTTATTGATTTTGGTATATTATGAGCTTGATATATGATTGGTGTGACTTGGAAGTATATGATGCATGGATGATGTGACAGACTAGAACTTATGCGGTTTTGTTTAAATGCATGTTTTGTGTAATGCGGTACCTTTATTTTAAAAGTTTTCCACTATGTGATATATGTTTTGATATGACGATGCGCTATTAGAATTAGTCATTTTCATACACTTATACATGCCCTATGCCATTGTCATAGAGTATGCCTTCACTAGCTTATGATGTGTCAGAGGAGATCCTTGATGCTGCTTCTTCCCCAGCACGGACTCTGATGACTCCTACGCAGAGTGATCCTTATGTAATTGCCCGATATCCTACTTCCACTTCATCATCATCTGATCGCCCTAGTTCTTCTAGGCAGCTTACATTACATCAGGTCTTAGCACGAGTCCAGACTCCTAGAATTACTCATTGTACAACTGCTCGTATATCTGTACGACCTCCATCATCACCTATGCACCTATCAGCTCACTCTCTCCTGTCATCACCACCTTCATCACCATCTCACAGAAGACCTAGATCCCCTACTTTGCCACCACATGACTCACCTTCACAGAGACGCCGACTCATGGACTCCCCCTCTGTTGATGAGGATGAGGACGAGGAGGAGTATGTGGACCCTCCGGAGGAGGAGGACATCCCAGATGAGGGTACTCCACCACTTCAGAGTCCCGCGCATTCAGCGCATTCTCCAGGACCAGGCTCTCCTTTCCCTTTCCTGAGCCTGATTCTCCTGAGCAGCCATTTAACTTTGACTCACCTCCTCACTCACCTGAGATAGACAGCCCACTAGGTTCGGATATACCATCAGATATAGCTTCAGAGCCCGCAGAGTATGGAAAGATGGGTTTGATTTGGGAGCGGATTATATCCCAGGGTGTTAGACTTAGTCAGCTGTCAGACCGACTAGTTGGAGTGTCGAGGGCTAGAGTAGAGGAGTTGAGATGAGATATGGGGTCAGTTTTTAGGAGGACTATGGCCTTGAGAGAGGGTATATCAGAGCTCTTTGAGCAGGTAGAAGACCTGCAGAGAGGGTTCACGACAGCCCGAGAGGCAGACCGAGCGCTATGACGCAAGGTCGGCGAGCTGGAGAGAGAGGTCGCGGATCTGAAGAGTGATCGCGGCGCCCAGTGTATTGAGCTCTCATCTCTATAGAGGGAGATTGATGATGTTAGGAGATCAGCTAGAGTTGCTCGTGATTGTGGCTAGATTGTCTTAGGTTCATTGTATTGTACCATCTTGAAACTGAGGAGTCCCCAGTTAGAGATGTAGACTTATCTTAGTTATCTTGTTAGTTACACTAGTAGGATCATTTTTTACTACTCTTTATCCTTTCATGTATTGTACTTCGAAAACTATATGTTATGGCTATTAGAAGTGCATCATTTGATTTCTCATTTCGATCTTTCGTTATTTCGTCATGATGTAGCATTATCCTTGTTATCTTGATTTTATATTCGTGCGGTATTCGATATCCTTGAGACCAAACCCCGTCTAATGAAATGTGAGTTGTGAACTTATGAAACTCTTGTGTTAACCTTAAGATCAATGGCACCAAGACGAAACCCGCTTAGGACCACTCGAGCAGCGCCTGTTGCTGTGGTCACTACTGTTCGTCGAGATCTTCGTCCGACCCTGACCACTCCACTTGTTGAAAATCATAATACCAACAACCTCGATGTTACATCAATGACCAAGCTGAGAATGGTCATGTCCCATCGATCCCTCCACCTATGAATCAAGCCCGCATCGACCACCTCGTGACACAGCGTATAGCCGAGCTACTAGCTGAGTCAAATCACTCAAACACCTCTGCTGGAACCCCACCGCTTAATCAAGCTCGAGGTTGTACCTACAAGGAGTTCCGATTATGTGTTCCCATCGAGTTCAGAGGAACCGAGGGAGTGGTTTACCTAACGAGGTGGATGGAGAAAACTGAATCGGTGTTCACTGTTAGTAACTGTGATGAGGATGCCAAGGTCAAGTACGCGACTTTCACCTTGAAGGATGAAACGTTGACTTGGTGGAACAACTATCACAGATAGGTAGGAAGTGAGGTAGCCTATGGCATGACTTGGAACCATTTAAGGCCCTACTGATCAAGACTTACTGTCCTAGGAATGAGGTTAAGAAGTTAGAAGTTGAGTTCTGGAGCCATAAGGTAAAGGGTAGCGACATGACGGCATACAACCGTCGCTTCCAAGAGTTGTCATTGCTTTTCCCAGAGATGGTTCGTACCGAGGGTCTTAAGATTGAAAGGTACACTGATGGATTGCCTCTAGCTACTAGGAATGATGTCATCACTTCGAAGCAGACTAACTTGCATGAGGCAGTTACCATAGCCCAGCGTCAGATGGATTCTCTTGTGTTGGAAGGAGTAGACAAGAGTAGGAGTGATAAGAGGAAGAGGAATGAGAATGTTAAGGGAGACATCAACAAACGGCGAAAGACTGCCAGGATGTAGGCTATAGGTAATGGAGAGAAGAAGGGTTATGAAGGTAGCAAACCCTAGTATAATCATTGCAATCGACACCATCATGGGCAGTGCCCAGTGGTGTGTAGGAATTGCTCTAAGGTAGGACATATGGCCAGAGACTGTAGGTCTCGTCCCCTTGCTGTGGCACAAACCGCACAAGGAGCAGACTGGAAGGCCACTGTCACCTGTTTTGGATGTGGAAAAAAAGGGCATTTCAAGAATGAATGCCGAGAGCCTTGGGTCAGAGGAAACCCCGGGAATGGAGGAGGTCTGGTGAACTGAGGTGTGGGAAGTAATGGGCATAACCCTGTGAATTGAGGGACTGAAGGAAACCAGGGTGCTGGAAATTAACAGAGATACATGGGAGCAGCACTAGTGTACATCATTAGGAAGGAAGTCAAGGAGGACCCGAACGTAGTTACAGGTATGTTCCTTCTCAATAACCTCTATGCTTCCATACTGTTTGATACCGGTGCCAATATGAGTTTCGTGTCCACCATCTTTATGTCATTACTAGGAATTGCCCTGACGCCTTTAGGACTAAGTTGTGATGTGGATTTAACTAATGGGAATAGGGAAAGGATAGACACCGTAGTTCGAAGTTACGCATTAAGTTTCCTAGACCACCTGTTTAGCATAGACCTTTTGCCAGTTACCTTAAGAAGTTTTGAAGTCATCATCAGAATGGATTGGCTGTTGAATAACGGTGCATACATCATCTGTATGAGAAGATCGTGCGTGTGTCGTATGGCTGAAAATTTCTAACCATACAAGGAGATCGGAGCGACTGTGGAGGTCCCTCCCGGTTGAGCATCATCTCTTGTATTAAAGCCCAAAAGTACATCGATAGAGGAGGTTGTCTTTTCTTGGCTCGAATTTCTGAAAAGAAAAGCGAGAAGAAGAGTGAAAGACACCTTAAGGATGTACCCGCCGTTCGAGATTTTCCAGATGTGTTTCCCGACGATCTGCCAGGGATTCCACCTGTCTGACAAGTGGAATTCCAAATTTAGTTGATTCCTGGTGCTGAACCTGTAGCCCGGGCACCCTATTGACTTGCTCCAAGAAAATTGGAGGAACTGTCTCGACAGTTGGTAGAGTTTTCAGAGAAGGGATTCATTCGACCAAGTTCGTCATCGTGGGGAGCACCTGTACTGTTCATGAAGAAGAAGTATGGATCGTTTTGTATGTGCATCGCCATAATGAGTTAAATAAGTTGACGGTGAAGAACCGATACCCACTACATAGGATAGATGACCTATTCGACCAAACTCCAAGGATCTAGTATCTTTTCTAAGATCAACTTGTGATCCGAGTATCACCAGGTTAGAGTCTGAGAGGAAGATATCCCGAAGACAGCGTTCAAAACTCTATGGGCACTATGAATTCCAAGTGATGTCGTTTGGTTTGACCATCGCGCCCGCGGTATTCATGGACCTCATGAACCGAGTATGTAAGCATTATATGGATAAGTTTGTGATAGTATTCATAGACGACATCTTGATATACTCCAAGAATAGGGAGGAGCATGAAGAGCATTTGAGGCTCATCTTGGAGTTGTTAAGGCAAGAACAGCTGTCTGCCAAATTCTCTAAGTGTGAATTTTGGATTTCGACCGTACAATTCTTAGGCCACGTGATAGATAGTCAAGGAGTTCACGTTAACCCAGCTAAGATTGAGGCCATTAAGGAATGGGCCGCTCCTAAAACCCCATTGGAAGTTCGCCAGTTTCTAGGTCTAGCATGCTATTACCGGAGGTTCATTGAGGGATTCTCCAAAATAGCTAAGTCGCTGACCAAACTGACGCAGAAGGACGTTAAGTACGAATGGGGAGAAAAGGAAGAAGAGGCGTTCCAACTACGTAAAGAAAAGTTGTGTAGTGCACACATCCTATCTCTGCCTGAAAGAAGCGAAGATTTTGTCGTATACTGAGACGCTTCGCATAAAGGCTTAGGAGTTGTTCTAATGCAACGGGAGAAGGTGATAGCATATGCCTCCCGACAGCTTAAGAAGCATGAAAAGAACTACACCACCCATGTTGTGGAGTTAGGTACTGTAGTATTTGCCCTTAGGATTTGGAGACATTACATGTACGGTACTAAGTGTGTAGTGTATACTGACCATAAGAGCCTGGAACACATCTTAGACCAGAAGGAGTTGAACATGAGACAGCGCCACTGGTTGGAATTACTCAGTGATTACGATTGTGAGATTCTTTATCATCCAGGTAAGGCCAATGTCGTTGCAGATGCCCTCAGCTGAAAGTAGAACATTCCGCTGTTACTCGTTCGATCTTTAGGAATGACAATTAGTTCACCTCTACCGTCTCAAATCTTAGTCGCTCAAGCCGAGGCATTGACGGAAGAGAAGTGTTGGGATATGAAAGTGCTGAAGATATGAAAGTACTGAAGATATGAAAGTACTGTAAGCTGCAAAGTACTAGAAAACGTCAAAGAGTCAAAGTACTGCTAAAGATAAAGTCAAAGTACTGTATTATGAAGTCAAAGTACTGCAAGTACAAAGAACTGTTATATTCGTTTATGGAAAGTATTGTATTCTATGTTTAGATTACTTGTCGTACAAGAATACAAATTGTAAACCGACTAGGATATCCTTAAGCCTATAAAAGGACTCCTAGATTGGCATTAGAGGTACGAGTCTATGAGTTTTAGAGTTTACGAATTCACAAGTTATTTAGTGTTTTAGAGAGAAGTTCGATAACCTTAGAGTTGTTTAGAGTATCTGCATAATAAGCAGATTTAGAGTTTATAATAAAAGTTATTCTTCTTAGCTTTGTTAAGTAAATTCCGCGTACTTAATAAAGATTGCTCAGTGTTTCTTTGTTAATAACTTAGGATTTATCCGAGGTTATTAAACCTTAACAAGCTAGTTAAAGTTAGTTTGATTAAAGTATATCGATCCAACAAGTGGTATCAGAGCTTGTGTGGAACAGTTTGAAACTTTCACAGTAGGTGAAAGAGAGAGTCTTGATGCTGCATATGATAGGTTTCAAAATCTCCTCAACATGTTGGAGTTATACAAGGCAGAAGTGTCAGTTGAGGATGCTAATTTGAAGTTTCTAAGAAGTTTGCCATCTACATGGCATGTGATTGCTACAATGATCAGAGGACAACAAGGCTTGGATGTCATGGACTTTGATGATCTCTATCATCAATTGAAGGTGTATGAGCATGAGATGAGTGGTCAAACAAATTCTAAGTCTCATAGTATAGCTTTTCTATCATCTGAAAAGAAGGGCAGTACTTCTGTCAAAAGTACTTTTCTCCTCAAAGTACTGTTTCTCAAAGTACTGTTGTTTACAACCCCCCTTCATATGCTCAGCAGGCCCCACCACCTACCACTTTGCACTCAGATGATGTTTTGTGCTCCTTCTTTGCACAACAAGCCAGTTTACCTGTCACTTATGAAGAGGATCTAGCACAGATTGAAGAAGATGCACTTGAAGAAATTGATATCAGGTGGCAAGTTGCTATGATCACTGCAAGGATCAAAAAGTACATGAAAAAGACGGGCAAAAGTATTGATTTCAAACCAAAACAAGGAATAACTTTTGACAAATCCCAAATTGAATGCTTCAATTGTCAAAAGACTGGTCACTTTGCAAGGGAGTGCATGTTTGCTAAGTATCAAGCAAACAGAACATCTGAGAAGCCAAAACTTGAGCTCAAAGAAATTCCAATTACTGAAACAAAGGCTTTGGTTGCTCAAGAGAAGTTATCAGAAGTTGACAGTAGTGAAGAGTTTGATGATGAACCAGTGACTTACTGTATGGTAGCAGTGGAAGATGCAGTTGAAGACACAGTGGATGCATTGGACTAGAGCACTGCTTTTGATGAAGAACCTGAACATGCTGCTTTGGAATCTGATGATGGCTTTGGAGGATTTGATTGGAGCAAAGAAAGTGAAGATGATCCTGTTCTTCTTGCTATGGTGTCTACTTCACCAACTCAGTCTCCTATCTCTGAGGTATGCTCAAACTGTTATGAGTTTTATCAAAAATTACTTAACAGTTATGTGATTGAGAGAGATAATTGTGTTAGGGCTAGGTCTGAGGTAGCAGGTTATCAAATTACTTTAGAGTCTATGGAAGCTAAAATTATAACACATGAAAATAATGAAATGGCTTGGGCTGAAAAGTATGAACAACAGGATTACCAGTTAAAACTTAGTGAATGGAAACTAAACTGTAAAATTGCTGAGATTGAGAAATTAACTAAGGAGAGAGATGATCTGTTAGAAAAGTTTGCTGCCTGGAATGAATCTGGTCTGTCCCATGTTACTTATGTTGAAAAACAAAGAAGAGCATACATTAGAACTAGATTAGGTTTTGGTATGAACTTTGATAACATAGAAGAAAAACAACCTAGTGATCAGGATGTAGGTAATTTTGAGGACATAAAAACATCAGATTCACTTTTTGTTGAAAGTACTATTTGTCCCTCAGCAGTACCTTCCCTCTTAACCCATTCTGGTTTAACACGTGGTTTCAACAGAAAAACAACCTAATAATCTTGTAAAAGAGATTTATGTTGAAAAACCAGAAAGTTTTGAAAATCCACATGCTAAAGATCAAAAGATAATTTTGGATCATCATTTGAAAGATAGTGGGAATTACATACTCAAAGAATTTAAGTTTGTAACTCCACAAGGGGAACACAAGTCAGTAATGGCTTGGGTTCCTAAAAATCATTAACTCTTTTCTTTGTATGCAGGGCAACCCAGAAGAGGAGCTTAAAGATCATCTAATTGTGGATAGTAGTTGCTCTGGAAGTATGACAGGAGACAAAGAGATTCTGTCTGATTTTAGAAATATTAGTGGAGGAAGAGTTGCATTTGGGAATGATCCCAATGGAGGAAAGATTACTGGAAAAGGAACTATCAAAGCAGGGCTTATCGACTTTGAGAATGTTAGATATGTGAAGGAGCTTAAATTCAACTTGCTCTCAGTCTCTCAAATTTGTGATAAAAAGCATCCTGTGTTGTTCACTGACACAGAATGTCTCATCCTTTCCTCTGATTTTAAACTTGTTGATGATGACATGGTAGTACTTAGAGTACCAAGGACAAATGATGTGTATAGCTTAGACATGAAGAGTTTACATTCTTATGGAAGAGCCACATGTTTGGTGGCTAAAGCAACATCTGAAGAGGCACATCAATGGCATAGAAGATTGGGCCAAGTTAATTTCAAGAATATCAACAAACTGGTTAAAGGCAATCTAGTTAGAGGTTTACCTTCAAAGACTTACAAGAATGATCAATCATGCTTGGCATGCAAGAAGGGTAAACAACACAAAGCTTCCTGCAAGAAGCTTGAGGAAAGAACTATTAGAGAACCATTGGAGCTGTTACATATGGATTTATTTGGACCTGTCTCTGTGGCAAGTTTAAATAAGAAAAAGTACTGTTTGGTTGTTACAGATGATTGCAGTAGATTCAGTTGGGTTTTCTTTTTGGGTTTTAAGGATGATACTTTTGATGCTATTCAGACTCTCATAATAGCTCTTGAAAATCAATTGAGACTCAAGGTTAGAAGTATTAGATGTGATAATGGAACTGAGTTCAAGAACAAGCTTATGGATGACTTTTGTGCAAATAAAGGCATAAAGAGGGAGTTTAGTATTGCTAGAACACCACAGCAAAATGGTGTTGCAGAAAGGAAGAATAGGACTTTGATTGAAGCAGCAAGGACAATGCTAGCAGATTCCCATCTATCTATTCAATTTTGGGCAGAAGCTGTAAGTACTGCATGCTATGTACTTAACAGAGTCTCTGTCACCAAACCACAAATGAAGACACCCTATGAATTGCTGATGGGCAATAAACCCAACATTCGTTTTATGAAGCCTTTTGGATGCCCTCTTACTATTTTAAACACCATTGATAATCTGGGGAAGTTTGATGGCAAGTCTGAAGAAGGATACTTATTGGGTTATTGCACTAACAGTAAAGGCTTTAGAGTCTACAACAGAGTTACTAAGAAGATTCAAGATTGTCTTCATGTTGAGTTTTTAGAAGATCAAGACAATGAAAAAGGTAAATGTCCTGATTGGATGTTTGATCTTGAAGTCTTAACTCCTTCAATGAATTATGTACCTGTTAGAGAAGAAAATCAACCTGTGCACAATGGAGAAGATTTACAATATATTGTTCATGGAGTTCATATTAGACCTGATGTTGCTCATGATGAAGATCCTGTAAGTCCAAAACAAAGTACTGAAGTTCCCAAGCAAAGTACTGATTCTCCAAAACAAAGTACTGTTGCACCACAATCCTCATTATTTGCTGAGGATCAATCTATTCAAGCGGAACTTAATCAGATGCTTCTTCAAGATGTATTAGCACATTCTTACACTGATGAACAAAGGAGAGCTTATGAAGAGGCAAAGAAGAAGAACAAGACTGCAGAATACTCTCACAGTATTTTGGACAATACTTTCGACCAAAGTACTGCTGCACCTGTTGACAGCACTTTAGATGATTTGGATGATCCTACCATGCCTAGATTAGAAGAAACTGATGATGAGCTTGAAGATGAAGGTATTTTCTCAGATTCTAATGAAGGTGCTGATTATACTAATTTGGATGATGCATATGGAGTTCCACAATCTCCAATCTTACGGATTCATAAGAATCATCCAACTGATCAAATCATTGGTCCATCTACTTCTGGAGTTTCACAAAGCTAAGAGTTATGACAAGACACAAAGCTAAGAGTTTCACAAAACCTCATAATGCTTTACTTAGCTTTGTCTACAAACAAAACAGGCTGAATCATAAGGACCATCAAACCTGCCTATTTACTTGTTTTATCTCTCAAGAGGAACCCAAGAACATTGCTCAAGCCTTGACTAAAGAAACCTGGGTTGAAGCTATGCAGGAGGAACTTCTTCAATTTAAACTTCAAGAAATTTGGGTTTTATGTGATCTTCCAAATGGGAAGAGAGTTATTGGAACCAGATGGGTTTTCAGAGTGAAAAGAGATGAAAGAGGCAATGTTATCAAAAACAAGGCAAGGTTAGTAGCTCAAGGCTACAGACAAGAAGAAGGTGTAGATTATGATGAAGTATTTGCTCCTGTTGCAAGGATTAAGGCTATTAGAATATTTCTTGCTTTTGCTTCATACATGGGTTTTCAGGTTTACCAAATGGATGTCAAGAGTGCCTTTCTCTATGGCACTATTACAGAAGAGGTGTATGTGAAACAACCTCCAGGTTTTGAAGATCCTAAACACCCAAACAAAGTCTACAAGGTGGTTAAGTCTCTTTATGGCCTTCATCAGGCACCTAGAGCTTGGTATGAAAGGCTCTCTACATTCTTATTACAACATGGATACAGGAGGGGAGCTATAGACAAAACTTTGTTTATCAAGAGAGACAAGAAGGATATCATGTTAGTTCAAGTCTATGTTGATGATATCATCTTTGGGGCTACCAAACAGTCTATGGTTAAGGAGTTTGAGCAGCTGATGCAGAAGGAATTTCAAATGATTTCAATGGGAGAGTTAACTTTCTTTTTGGGACTTCAGGTTAAGCAGTCAAAGGAAGGAATTTTTATCAGTCAAGACAAGTATGTTACAGACATACTTAAGAAGTTTAATTTTGATGATATGAAGGCTGTTACTACACCTATTAAATCTATCAATTCATTGGGCAAAGATGAAGATGGACAGCCTGTTGAAGTCAAGTTATACAGATCAATGATTGGCTCTCTTATGTATCTTACTGCATCAAGGCCTGATATCATGTTTGCAGTTTGTTTATGTGCAAGATATCAAGTCTCTCCAAGGATTTCTCATATGAATGCAGTAAAGAGAATCTTCTGTTATTTAAAACAACAACCAAAGTTGGGGTTGTGGTATCCAAAAGAGTCACCTTTTCACTTAGAAGCTTTTTTAGATAGTGATTATGCAGGTGATAATTATGATAGAAGATCAACAACTGGTGGATGCCAATATCTTGGAAGAAGGTTAGTCTCCTGGCAATGCAAGAAGCAGACAATTGCAGCAACATCATCTACTGAAGCTGAATATGTAGCTGCTGCAAGCTGTTGTGGACAAGTTTTGTGGATGCAGAATCAACTCTTGGACTATGGGTTCAATTTCAAAAATACTCCTATCAATATTGATAATGAGAGTACCATTTGTATTGTGAAGAATCCTGTGTATCATTCCAAGACCAAGCACATTCAGATTAGGCATCACTTTATCAGAGATTGTTATGAGCACAGGCTCATTAATGTTGTTAAGGTTCACACAGATGACAATGTAGCTGATTTACTCACCAAAGGCTTTGATGTTTCAAGATTCAATCACTTGGTGGTAAGTATTGGAATGATTAACTACTAAGCTACATTTGAGGGGAGGACTATAAGGTGTAAGTATAGTCCTGTGTATTGCTTGAGGGGAGGATAATTGTGTATACTTAGTTTCTATGGAGAAATTTGGCAAAGTACTGTTTTTCCTGAAAGTACTGCTTGGAGAGTACTGCTTTGGGAAAGTACTGCATACGTGGAAAGTACTGTTTGTCGTATTAAAGTACTGTTCCAACGGTTATATTGAGGGGTAATTAATGCTAACGGTTGTTTTATTTTGGGCAGTGATTTTTCAAATCTCACCTATAAATAACTACTTTCCGATTTTCCCTCTTATATTCGTACCTTAGCATCATTTCCATATTTCTCTCATTCTTATTCGATTTAAATTCTTATTGTGCTTACATAATCACTCATGGTGAATCGATCTACTATTTCAAAGCACAATATGGTAGCCAATTTAGACAAGACTGAAGACAATGAGGCGTTTCATGATATTATTGATTATCTAACTGGGTCGCCCATCAGTTATGCTCTTTTAGTGGAGCCGGATATTATTGAGCCTTGGATTCAAGAATTTTGGGCTACAGCAAGAGAAAACATGGAGAATGAAGAATTTTATATTAGGGCTACAGTTGTCGGAAGAACTGTCAAGATTACTGAAGCATCTATTCGAGAGGATTTGCTGTTTAATGATAATGATGGTGCTATTCGTTTTGCCAAGGAATTGATTTGGGAAACTTTTGGGCATATTGGTTATGAAGGTTCTTTAACAGAACAAACCTTCAGAAAATAGTTGTTTTGTCCTCAATGGAAGTTTTTAATACATGTATTGTTACATTGTATTAGTGCTAAAAGTACTTCTTGGGAGCAGTTTGGGTCTAATATAGCATCTGCTATGGTGGGATTAGCTACAGGTCGTATTTTTAATTTTTCAAGGCTAATTCTTGATGGCATGCTTTCTCACATCAATCATGGATCAAAATGGTTAATGTATCCCAGGTTTGTACAAGTTTTTCTGAACAAACAACTTGCTGATGTACCTAAGCCTACGGACTTACTGCCTGCTATTGTTCAACAATCCAAGATTTTTACTTTTATGGCTAGAAGAAGTGATCTATTTGTTGGTCCCGATACTCCATTAACTACTTCTATGATGGAAGTTGTTCAGGCTGTTAGAGCAGATGGTGAAGATGATGCAGCAAGTGCAAGTACTGCATCTGAAGGAACTGCAACTGCAGGTACTGCATCTGAAAACCCTGAGGTTCAAGAAGAAGTTGTAAGATCATCTTCTTCATCTCCACCTCGATCTGTTCTAGTTTCTCAATCAGAGGAACATTCACATATTCAGAGTGAAGATCCACATACTATACCTCGTGAAGGTTTATCTTTGGATAATTATGCTTTGACAAGGGAGATAGTTAAGTTGCAAAAGACTACTACGGTTCAAGCTAAGCAGATAAAGAAATTGGAGATAAAATTTAGAAGGCTTAAAACTTTTGTCTGGCCTTTGATTAAAGAATTTCGTATCTGGGTCAAATCAAAGAAGAAAGCACAAAGACATTCCAAGACAAGTAAACACCAAAAGGTTCATAAACCATCTTCTGTCAACTTGGGGAGGAATCTAGAAGAACAGAACTTGAAAGAAGATATGGTTAAAGAGAATGAAATGAACCTGAAAGTTCTAAAAAGTCTGAAGAAAAGATTATTCAAGATACTGATGAGCAGGTTCAAGTTCAAAGTACTGCTGATGTTCAAGGTACTGAACAACAAAGTACTGGTTTTCAGGATACTTTCAGACAAGAAGTAATTACTCCAAGAGTGTTAAATTTTGAAGAGGAAGTTGGACCTTCTACAACAGTTATACAAGAAGAGGAAGCTATTCTCAAACCTATTCATTCTGCAAGTGATGATGAGTTCATTGCTACAATTCTTGGAGATTTATCACAACCAAGAGGAGGAGTTACTATTCGAGATGTTCAAGAAGAAGAACAACAAAGAACTTCTCAACCTGAAATTGATCCTAAGGATAAAGGGAAGGGTGTTTTGGTAGAAGTTAAGAAGAAGAAACCAACTTTAGCACAGTTAAGAGCTGCTCAAGATGCTTTGAATGAACAAGCAGCTAGAAAGATTCAAGAAGAGTTAAATGCTAAAGATAGAGAAGCTCAGGAAGCTCAAGAAGCTCAGAATAGAGAAGCAGCTCAAAAGGTACAAGATGAATTAGATGCTGAAGCTGCTGAACCATTACAGTCATCTGTTCCTGTTAGATTTATGCCAAGAAGACTTAATAAAGCTAAAGACAGAAATGCTATGATGGCTTATCTGAAAAGTCAAGGGTATAAAGGATTGCAGAAGTTTAATTATTTTGAAATGAAAAGATTATATGATGCTGCTAGGGAGGATTATAAGAAGGATGTTGCAGGCATTAAAGATTTTAGAGAAGAAGCTACCTGGACTGAAGCTGAAAGAAAGAAGAGCTTGAAAAGAAAAAGGAAAACTGAAGTTACAGATGTTCAGTTCTCAAAGAAAGAAAAAGTTGAATTAAGATCTGAGACTAGTGAAGAATTAAGGAATTATCTCAGAGTAGTAGATTTTGATTATTCAAAAGAAGATAATGACATGAAGATGAACAGATCAATGATTAGTGTTTTTAAAGTTGTGAAATCCAAGGATGGAGATTACATGATTTTTCATAAAGAAGATGAAAGCTTCAAAGTTTTCAAAAGGCTATGGGACTTACTGCACATTATAGATAGAGTAGACCTATTCTATTTATATCATGTGGTGAAAGCTTACTTTGAACATAATCCATTAGAAGGGATTGGTTTAGTTTTACATGGTGATCTCATAACTACATGGGAAACTGAAGAAGAGAGCACTGATGATGTTTGGAAGAATCAAGAAAGCTGGGAAATTGTTTGTTGGAGATTCTTTGAAGAGTCTGGAGTTCATGTTTTAGAGCTGGAAAATGGAACAATGATATACATGTTTGCAGAAAGAAGATATCCTCTCACAGTTGAGCTCATGAGAAGAATGTTAGAGCATGGAATGGAAGTAGAAGAGGATAATGAAACTGCTTGCATGGTTATCAACTTGTTTATCAACTGGACTACTATTGCTGAGGATGATCAATAACTGGTATGAATTTTATTTGAATAAATACTTTTTGATATATCAGTACTTTTATTCAAAGTACTGATTGATCAGACAATACTTTTATCAAAGTATTGTTTGAAGAAATAAACCAGTTAAAAGAATTTTAAATGAAACCATTTGCTAAGTAATAAATATTTTGAAATAAAGGTTGAATAAATGGTTTTTGTGATGATAACATCAATAGGTTATCAATCCACCATTGTTACAAAAGGATTGGCTAATCCATAAGCAAACGGCTCTGGTAAAGATATATCAAATCCGTTTTTAGTTGACAACTTGCTAATAAGTTGGATGGTAATCAACTCACCATATCAGTAATGTAAAGAGTTGGCTAGGCCACAAGAAAATGGCTTGTGGTAAAGGCTGTGGAAAAACCATTATTGGTAATTAGTTCACCATTAGATAGAAGAACTAACTAGTCCAGAAGGGTACAACTTTTGGTAAAGACAAATCAAATCTGTTGATAGCTGATGATTTGCTAAAAATCATATGGTTATCAATGTACCATGGTCTTACACACCAAAACATTCGGCTACTCCAGAGTTAATGGCTTTGGTAAAGAGATTAAAATCCATTAATTTTCAATGATTCACCTCTCACAGGAGTTAACACACCTGGAAGTGATGAGAATAGTATGCAACTTAAACTGAATGAATGTAGAAAATTGTCATATGTTGCTGTGTTGCTAAAAAGATGGAGCTTGCTGGATGCTGATGTAAAAGAATAATTCTAAGAGATACTTTGACAAGCATAGACATTACAGAGATACAATCCAAAAACTAAGAAACAATCTGTCCTTAAAGATGAAGTTGTTAAAGATATATTCACAAAAGGGAACTTGAAGTCAAGCAAGTAGAATTCAAGTTAGGGGAGGATTGTTGGGATATGAAAGTGCTGAAGATATGAAAGTACTGAAGATATGAAAGTACTGTAAGCTGCAAAGTACTGGAAAATGTCAAAGAGTCAAAGTACTGCTAAAGATAAAGTCAAAGTACTGTATTATGAAGTCAAAGTACTGCAAGAACAAAGAACTGTTATATTCGTTTATGGAAAGTATTGTATTCTATGTTTAGATTACTTGTCGTACAAGAATACAAATTGTAAACCGACTAGGATATCCTTAAGCCTATAAAAGGACTCCTAGATTGGCATTAGAGGTACGAGTCTATGAGTTTTAGAGTTTACGAATTCACAAGTTATTTAGTGTTTTAGAGAGAAGTTCGATAATCTTAGAGTTGTTTAGAGTATCTGCATAATAAGCAGATTTAGAGTTTATAATAAAAGTTATTCTTCTTAGCTTTGTTAAGTAAATTCCGCGTACTTAATAAAGATTGCTCAGTGTTTCTTTGTTAATAACTTAGGATTTATCCGAGGTTATTAAACCTTAACAAGCTAGTTAAAGTTAGTTTGATTAAAGTATATCGATCCAACAAGAAGCGTCTATCTAAGAACCTTCATGGAATGGTAGAAAATGAAAACAGCTTCTTGAAGCGTTCTGACGGAACCCTATGCTTCGGAGACAGAAGCTGGATACCATTTCATGGAGGAATCCGTGAATTGATTATGCATGATTCGGATAAATCAAAATACTCTATTCGTCCTGGAGCCCATAAGATGTATCACGATCTGAAGAAACTCTACTGGTGGCCGAACATGAAAGCCGACATAGCTCTGTATGTCAGTAAGTGCTTGACATGTTCCAAGGTAAAGTCCGAACACCAGAAACCCTTAGGATTACTAGTTCATCACGAACTCCCTATCTGGAACATGGACTTCATCACCAAATTACCGAGGTCAGTTTTCGGCTGTGACGCTATCTGGGTATTTGTGGATCGCTTAACCAAATCTGCTCACTTCTTGGCCATTAACGAAGTCGATAGTATCGACAAGCTCGCTTGGCTGTATGTCAAAGAGATTGTATCTCGTCATGGCGTGCCTATATCTATCATTTCTGACCGAGATAGCCATTACATGTCTAACTTCTGGCAATCCCTACAAACGGCTTTAGGAATGAAACTTGATATTAGCACTGCCTATCATCCTCAAACCGATGGTCAGAGTGAAAGGACCATTCAAACCTTAGAAGATATGCTTCGTGCTTGTGTCATCGATTTTGGAAAAGGCTGGGAGAAATACTTACCTTTGGCCGAATTCTCTTACATCAATAGTTACCATACCAGCATTAAGGCCACACCATTTGAGGCGTTGTATGGCCGAAAATGCCGTTCTCCGATCTGTTAGGCGGAAGTTGGCGACAACTAGCTTACCGGTCCCGAACTCCTTCTAGAAACCACTGAGAAAATAGTTCAAATCCGTAATCGTTTGCAGGCTGCACGTGATAGACATAAGAGTTACGCCGATAGGTGACGTAAGCCCTTACAGTTTCAGGTGGGAGACCGAGTCATGTTGAAGGTTTCCCCTTGGAATGGGGTGATACGATTCGACAAACGTGGAAAACATAAACCCCCATACATTGGTCCCTTTCCAATCCTGGAAAGAATCGGACCAGTAGCTTACAGACTTGAGCTACCTTAGGAGTTGAGCAGTGTACACGATGTCTTTCACGTTAGTAATCTCAAGAAATGCCTTTCCGAGGAAAACCTACTCGTGCCTATGAGAGATATCCGAATCGATGAGCGTCAGAATTTTGTTGAGGAGCCGATTGAGATCATGGATCGTGAGGTGAAGCGGCTGAAGCATAGCCGTATTCCGATCATCAAATTTCGTTGGACCCATCATGGACCAGAGTTCACATGGGAACGTGAGGACGTGTTCTGAAAGAAGTATCCTAAACTCTTTTCGTCATCAAGCAACGCGGAGTGAAAACCGGAAAGGGTTTCTTCTGAGGCTGGTAGGCTGTGACAACTGGCAATTAGAGAGCCCTTTTAGGTAACCGCATTACGCTAGTTAGACCGTGTAGTTTGCCTATAGGATCTATTATGGTTAGTCATGACTTATTTTGGTATTGTTTATTGGCTTTTATGATTTATTTTATTATCGTATGACTTGTGGTATGGGTTATAGCCCGTCATGTTAGGCACTGCTTGAGTCGGCACAATAAAATCCTTTAACAAGAGAAAACGTAACTTTTAAACCGTAACACGAGACGTGACGTGTAAATAATCAAAATTAGTGGAAAAACGTAAATAAAAACAATAGAGTTATAAATAAAAGTCGTTGGACACTAATAGGGAAATGTAGGAGCTCGGGAGAGGTAAAACGAGAAAGTTTACAAAAATTCGGGTTTGGCCCCCCTCCTTCTCCTTGGTCGGCCACCCCTTTCCCAAAACATTATTATTTTAATCCCTCCCTCTCCATATATGTACCACCCTCCCTACACACACACACACACACCTTTTTTACTCTCTCTAAAAACCCTAAAGCACACTTTCTCTCACTACTTTCTCTCTCTCTAACCCTAACCATAGCCGCTGCCACTTTCCGGCCAGATTCCGGCCACCCGATGACGCGTCTCACTACACCACCACCACCATTCTGTAGATCGTCTTCCCCTCTTTCATTTGGAATAGGGCACGCGCCCTATATCTCACTTTTAACCTTCCAAAACGCGTGAAAACGCCACGTATGTTTGTGTTTTTGTGATACGAGAGTAGATCGGGAACGTGTAAGGTAAAAGGAACAAAGATTAGACTTATTTGAGTCATTTAGGGTCACGTACGAGGCACCATGTCTCGTGTATGTGGGTCTCATGGTTTGAGTGTGGTGAAAACGGACATAAAACAATGTTTAAAACTAATAAAACATAAAAAAAACAAGTGTGCTGGTATCGTGTGTTGTGTCGTGTTCATGTGTTATTGAATTTTTATCATTTTTATGAGGTTTTGATAGTAGTTATATGATGGGTTTTGATGTTTGATGGTGTTTGGATGTTGTTTGGGTAATGAATGAACTATTAGGGTTCGTTTGGTTGGATTTGTGAAGCATGGAACGAGCCACAAGGACCACTGTTAGGATTTAGAAAATCCATAGTGAAGTGTCGGTCACCCCAACTATTGTTTGGCATATGTTAGCTCGTAGACATATCGTTATTTACTAGTTATTTAGTTAGTTAGCTAGTTAGTTATTAGTTTAGAGTAACACCGTGGAGGAAGGACGGGTCTTTACCCACTGTATGCTTGATCCACAGTCCGACAGGAGGACGTATTCTTTGTAACTATAAATACCCCTTCCATCCTTGGAAGGGGTGGTGCTTCTAATCTAAACTATCATTTTTTGTTTTTACTTTCTCTCTATAGAACACCCTCTCATCTCTTTCACTCTCTAAACATGGATTTCTTGATTTATCATCATCTTAGGCCACCCGAATCATTGATAATGCTACACGCGTCGTTCGGGGGTCAAGGAAACTTCCTTTTCTTCGAGCAAGTTTTATAACACCCTAGGCAGTGAACCTAATCGTTGTAGTGTAGTAATTAGGGTAAGCCACGGGTATTGATATCGTTCTCTAGGGGAATAGGAATGCTAGTAAGGAGTTACTACGCTAAGGTTAAGGTTGAGGAAGATTATTTTTTGTATTTTTATATTTTATGAAATGGAAAGGTACGAATCTCGGGTATTGGATTTGGGGGGGTTGGTATTTCTACCGATTACTCTACTATTATCTAATTATCTAAACTAAGGTTGTGGGAGTCTATGTCTAATTAATGTGTGCTCGTATGATAGTTTAAAGATGTGTTTACTTAAGTTGTACTACTCCTTAATTATCTCCTATTGATGGTTGAGTTGTCACGTCCTTATTCTTAGTTGCGTTGTGTGTCTAAAGTTGTAGGGTATGCGTTTCTCCCTAACTCTTTGAACTTACCAAAGGGTCTCGTCTACAAACCCACTAGGGATGATAAACTCTTACTCTAAGGCACTCTTTGGATGGTTTAGCTTACAACTACTCAGGTAATTATATTCTAAGGTTCACAAAGATGAATCAAGCATTAAGTACACAACGAATGACCTATCGCATTACTAGATCATTAATCAACTAAGATAAGAAACAACCAATCAATATTCAATAATTAAGTTTCATACTTCCTAAGCAAACACACAAATAAATTAGCCGGACATGGAAAACATGCAAGCATACACACAAATAATCAAAGACATAATTGAATTAATGAAGTAAATACTTATCTTGATGTAAGATAGGGTTTAAAACCCTAAAATACTGTACAAGACACCTTAGGTTCGGTTTTAGGTTTTCACTCCAAAAGACTCTCCCTAAAACTGAAAAATTCGGATTCTATAAATAAGATTACATATGCGACGGCATCACCTTATGTTTCGTGACGCCGTCGTGTCGCCGTCATTAGGGTTTCGTCTTGGCCACGTTAACCTTGCGACGGCGTCACCTTATGTCCGTGACGCCGTCCTCTTCAGCTTCTGACGTCGTCTGGATTGCATCTAGGCCGTCTGAGTAGCGACGGCCTACTCTTTTACAACTGGACGTCGTCACTTGAAAATACGAGTTTTGGGTTCTGAACCGTCACAACAATTTTCGGACGGCGTCGCAATTAGCACCTGACGCCGTCGCCTTCTATTTTCAGCAGCTGTAAGTGTCTCGATTTTGACTTTTGCCATTTTCTTCATATATTCGCGCCTTTTCGTCCAAATAAGTGCCATTCCAGCATTTTGCCTTCAAGAGACCTAAAAAGTGAAAAGGAACAATATTAAGCAATAACGGATACAAAAGTGATTAAATAAGGACTAAAACGACCCCTCAAAATGGTACCTTTTAAAACCTTATCAAATATCCCTACACTTGTTATTTGCTTGTCCTCAAGCAAATGTGCTTTTAACCAATTAATTTATAAGTTAGGGGTCATGAAGCATTAATTCAAAACGGTCCACAACACATATAAGCCCCGCAAAAGTCATAACAAGCACGGAAATTACATACTAGCACCTCTCATGGGGTGTTTGGATACTCACATCTCTCTCGGGTGTATATATGAAATATAACAAAATAGGAAATGGAAGATAAACACTCATTAACCGGTCCTAGTACATAGATTACCATAGGCTTGAGAATAGATCAAACCTCCATCGCTTTGGCGTAAGCACCTAGGAAAGACTATCAAAGAGGTCTTTAAAGGGTTGTAATGTTAGGCTTACGGTAGGGAAACAAAGGGTTTGGTGGGATAGGCTATTTAGTGGTGGCAAGTCAAAAATCTCTATGTTAAATGCATATGAAGAATGGCGTTGCTAAGCCAAGACTCGACACTCTAAACTCTAGATAACTGAAATAAACAAACATAAATTTAAAGGATATATGTAGGATGGTAGCCCGTATTTTTTTTTTTTTTTTTTTTCTATTTTTTTCGATTTTTTTTTTTTTCATACACTTTTACTCTACCATCCTCTACGATAACATCAAAATACTAGGGATTTATAGGCATATCCCTACACTTGAGTTTTTATTACTCTAACACTAATTTGACCCGAATTGAAAAGATCAAAACACTTGGGGTACATTATTACGCAAACAAAGGGAATTTGAATTTAACGTTCTCTTCCCGTTATTTCATAAACTTTAACTTTTCCCATGAATCCCAATCGTCCCAAAACTATATACAAAGGATATGACTCGACTTAGCAACTTATGCAAGCAACTAGATAATTGAACTAAGGGTTTAGGGTGATAACAAATATTTGCACTAAAAGTGAGTGCATAAGGGGTAGGCTAAGGCGATTTGGGTGTATATTTGGGGGTGGGGTGTAAACAATGCTCTTCATTGAGATTCCGGAAAAACCGAAACATCACGAGAACCGCGAAAAGGATAGGCTCTGAGGGGTTAACTAGGGGTATCGTGTACTAAAGATGAGTACAACGCAAAGGGTGTGGGGGAATTACTCAACCGATATGGAAGAAGTAATTATATTACATGTATCAAACAAGGGTTATCCTAATGCCTCTTATCATTTAGTTATTCCTAACTACACAAGTGTAGCCTCACTTGCGATCTCGGAATGCATCACAAAACAAGTTCTAGAATCTAATATACTACCGGTTCACACTCTAAGCATTGAAGATGAATGCTTTAATTCCTACTAATCTAAGGGCGATCCTCACATTTTGGTGGAATTTGGGTGGTAAAGGGTTTTTGTGCTAGTCATGCAACTTCCTATCCATGAGACGCTTTTGTTAAGACTAATGGCCCACTCCTATATGTCATAAAAAATTTTAAATTTGGTGCCAAAATTACCCTAACCGACATTTCCTCATGGTTTATTACACAAATACAATTGGACAAAGCAAATAGTCAAGGATAAGCATAGTTTCAAAGTTCCCGTTTTATTTTCCCTCCCTGCACTTAAACTGAACATTGTCCCCAATGTTCCCCGAAAGTATCAAAGTTATGATAAAAGAAGGTAATCAAAAACGAAAGAAACTAGTACTCCCCTGATTAGCTCGGTAGGATCCGTGTAAAGTGGTGGTTAAATCCTTTTCAAGAAGAATTATTGCGTGAAAAGCTCCTTCCAATCTTATGTAACTTCTTCTTGACAAACTAAACCTGCACACTTGAAGAAAACAAACGAAACCTTCGCATAAAATCGGCGGTAATAATATATATAAGACTCGATTTAAACTAGGATATAATGCTTGTGGAATGGATGTTTACAGAATTTCTAAGAAAATTAAGACCTGGAAAATTCCAAAAATTTATAAGTGGCTCAGAAAATGAGAAAAAAGTAATATGATGTTTTTACTCCTTCCTGAAGCCGTCAGGTTGCAATCCTGACGCCGTCAGGTTATCCTGACAAAAACTGGTCTGCGATTTTCTGGAAAAAATTCTGGAAAATTTACATCTTTAGAATCTGGAAAAATTTCTGCAAAACATCCATTATGACTCGATACAAGCACTTGACTCGAACAAACAAACATAAATATCTTTTAGTTAATTGTTATTCTCATGTTTACGTTTCTTTTGAAAATGTGTGTAATCCTCCCTACACTTATCCTTTATGTAAAATACCTTTATATGCAATTAAGACGAGGTTAAAAACAAAATAAAGCATTTTTACAAATTTAAACATGAGGATAAACAATTAATAAAAGATATATGACACTAACAAGCAAACAATTAAGCATGGGTTGCCTCCCACGAAGCGCTTTTCTTTATTTAAGAGTCTTGTAGCTAGACTCATAGTCGTGCTCCTACGTTTTCTCATCACCGCCCTCTTGACCCTTTGTTTTCCCTTCATCGAAAGGGTGTAGACGCTGTATGCTCACCATGGATTCCTTGCCAACGCTGTTAATTATGGCGACGGTTTTATCTTTTAAATTGGTCTCCTTAACTGTGAAAGGCCCAAACCATCTTGGTTTGTTTCTTCCTCGTAATGCCCTTATCCGAGATCTATACAAGAGTACTTTTTCTCCCTTTAGAAATTCCTTAGGGTCCTTTTGTACCTTAGGTATTGAGGTGGGATTGCTTCCTAACTTTTTATCGGGTTTCCACAATGTCGCATACAATCCTTGAACCATAAAGTCTCTAAGCCCTTTTTCCCAGTCATTCATCTTCTTCTTAACATTGTTGCCCGGGGCTTTTCGATTTCCACCCGTAATCATTTCCATGATCTTAAGAGGGTATCTTGGGATGATGGGTATCCTAGCGTACCCCTTCCCGCTTTTGAGTATCATGATGCCTTCTCCGCATTTGATGGTTGCCTTGGCGGTGGCCAGGAACGGTGTCCCAAGAATGAGGGGTACGTTTTAATCTTCCTCAACATCAATGATCACGAAATCCACCGGATAATCGATGTTAGCCACCTCAATTAGAACATCAACAGCGATTCCTACGGGGTGGACATAAGTATGATTAGCTAAGGAAAGTCTAAGGTCGGTTTTGGCTGGTTTCTCTTTAGTTAACTTATTATAGATTGACAATGGCATTATGTTCACATCGGTCCCTTGATCGGCCAAGGCATTTATATTGTCCATGTCACCGACACTAACTGGTATCACGAAATTCCCTGTGGTGTCTCGTTTTCTTGTTAACGGTTTTTTTATAACCAACTCATACAGAGGTTCCATAGGTAAGGCGTCGTATTCTTCTTCCGTCATTTTTCCTTCAAGAGCTTCCCTAAGAACTTCATTGTACCTAAAGTTGTTTACTTGGTTTGCAATGGTTTTCTTGTTAATTTCGTGCTTAAGGTAGTACTCAATGGTCTCAGGTTCATCATTAGGCACAAACTCATCCTTCGTGCTTTCCTCAGTTTTCCACATCTCAGCCCTTGCATTCTCAAGCATAATGGAAACGGCGTTTACAAATGAAGTGGGAGGGCAATCGTTGCTTCTTACAAGCACTTTTTCGGGAACCTTTGTTTTGGTAAATTCAATTACCAAATTCATCATTTCTTTCATTTTTGCTTGCATTTCCTCTCTCTGCCTATAAACCTCCTCTTCAAATCTGGCTAATCTCTCTGTATGAGCTGCCATGTACTCCCTCATTTGATCCTTGAAGCTTGGTGAAAGTGGTATTGGGGAAGTAGAACGGAAGCGCCTTTCGGAACTTGGGTTTTGCTCGCGACTTGGGGATTCCGAAAGAGGTGTGGAGCGGTTGGTGGAGTGGGCGGATTTGACGACCTCTCGAGGAATTTGTACGGGTGCTCTTTTCTGCCTTTCCATAAGATAATCAATTCCTCTCTCGATGGCACTCAATTGCTCTTCGAGTGTATCGGAGGATTCAGAAGGAGTGGATATGGCATTAACCACGTTAATCGGAGTTTCGGGAGATTCACTCCAATCTTCGTAGCTTTGATCGGCAAGCTCCTCTATAATATCCCATGATTTATCTGCATTAAAGTCGCTGAGTCTTCCACCGGCGGCTCGATCAATGGATCTTCGAGTGATGAAATCGGTATGATCATAGAAGATTTGGATTTGAAGCCAAAGATCAATGCCATGGTGTGGAAGTCTACGGAGTAGTTCCTTAAATCGAGTCCATGCTTTGTAAAGAGACTCACCTTGGAGCTGCTGGAATGTCAAGATGTCTCGCCTAAGCTTAGTGGTTCTCCCCGGTGGGAAAAATTGAGCAAGGAAGCGAGAGGTAAGATCATCCCAACTTGAGATGGAGCCGGCGGGAAGTCGCTCAAGCCAATTACTAGCTTGGTCCCGTAGAGAGAATTGGAAGAGACGCAGGCGCGTGGTCTCCCGAGTAGTAGCATCAAGGTCGATGGAATCGACAATTTTGAGGAAATCCCTCAGATGCTGATTTGGATCTTCGGAACGAAGTCCATGGAATGCACATCCATTTTGCACCAACCGGATGGTGTCGGATCGCAGGGCCGTAGTTTGGGCTTGGTCGGGAAGCTCAATGGTGTTCCTATAGCCTAGGTGGCTTGGTCTTGAGTATTCACCAAGAGTACGGGCTCTTGGCGGGTCATTTGGTGGTGGGTTGATGAGTGGTGGTTGGTTATCACCTTCCATGATGAAAAGTGATAAGATTACGAACAAAGGTCATGAAGAAGGGGGATAGACTAAGAGGAAGTTAAAAATGAGAAAAAAATTTACTTGATAGGAATCAAGCAAAGAACCTAAACGAGGTGGACTACTAACTAGCTATTCTATTCCCCGGCAGCGGCGCCAAAAACTTGATAACGCTACACGCGTCGTTCGGGGTCAAGGAAACTTCCTTTTCTTCGAGCAAGTTTTATAACACCCTAGGCAGTGAACCTAATCGTTGTAGTGTAGTAATTAGGGTAAGCCACGGGTATTGATATCGTTCTCTAGGGGAATAGGAATGCTAGTAAGGAGTTACTACGCTAAGGTTAAGGTTGAGGAAGATTATTTTTTGTATTTTTATATTTTTTGAAATGGAAAGGTACGAATCTCGGGTATTGGATTTGGGGGGGTTGGTATTTCTACCGATTACTCTACTATTATCTAATTATCTAAACTAAGGTTGTGGGAGTCTATGTCTAATTAATGTGTGCTCGTATGATAGTTTAAAGATGTGTTTACTTAAGTTGTACTACTCCTTAATTATCTCCTATTGATGGTTGAGTTGTCACGTCCTTATTCTTAGTTGCGTTGTGTGTCTAAAGTTGTAGGGTATGCGTTTCTCCCTAACTCTTTGAACTTACCAAAGGGTCTCGTCTACAAACCCACTAGGGATGATAAACTCTTACTCTAAGGCACTCTTTGGATGGTTTAGCTTACAACTACTCAGGTAATTATATTCTAAGGTTCACAAAGATGAATCAAGCATTAAGTACACAACGAATGACCTATCGCATTACTAGATCATTAATCAACTAAGATAAGAAACAACCAATCAATATTCAATAATTAAGTTTCATACTTCCTAAGCAAACACACAAATAAATTAGCCGGACATGGAAAACATGCAAGCATACACACAAATAATCAAAGACATAATTGAATTAATGAAGTAAATACTTATCTTGATATAAGATAGGGTTTAAAACCCTAAAATACTGTACAAGACACCTTAGGTTCGGTTTTAGGTTTTCACTCCAAAAGACTCTCCCTAAAACTGAAAAATTCGGATTCTATATATAAGATTACATATGCGACGGCATCACCTTATGTTTCGTGACGCCGTCTTGTCGCCGTCATTAGGGTTTCGTCTTGGCCACGTTAACCTTGCGACGGCGTCACCTTATGTCCGTGACACCGTCCTCTTCAGCTTATGACGTCGTCTGGATTGCATCTAGGCCGTCTGAGTAGCGACGGCCTACTCTTTTACAATTGGACGTCGTCACTTGAAAATACGAGTTTTGGGTTCTGAACCGTCACAACAATTTTCGGACAGCATCGCAATTAGCACCTGACGCCGTCGCCTTCTATTTTCAGCAGCTGTGAGTGTCTCGATTTTGACTTTGGCCATTTTCTTCATATATTCGCGCCTTTTCGTCCAAATAAGTGCCATTCCAGCATTTTGCCTTCAAGAGACCTAAAAAGTGAAAAGGAACGATATTAAGCAATAACGGATACAAAAGTGATTAAATAAGGACTAAAACGACCCCTCAAAATGGTACCTTTTAAAACCTTATCAATCATCAAACAACACAAAAAGTATGATCCAAAAATTGGTACCAGAGCCAAGGTTGTGTTGCTCTTGATGATTCCTATGGTTTTTGAAACGGTTTTTGTATGCGGTTTGTATTGTTCTATGATGAGGTTTGATAAATTTTTTGTGATGATTAATGCGGTTTGGTTGCTGTTTGGATGTTGTTGATGAATTTGTTGTTATATGCAGATTTTAAGTGATTTTTACATGGTTTGATGTTGTTTTAAAACTAGTTTTAAGTCGATTCATTTAAAACAGTTGGTTGTTGTTCGTTTTAAGAGTTTTTAACAAGTTTGGTTTTGCTGTTTTGAATCTGATTATTAATGGTTTTAAAAAAATCTAGTCTTATAGTCGAAATGTTCTAACAAGAGTTTTAAGCATCTTTTTTTAAGCTTGTTCAGATTCCGGTCAACATTAAGCATGTTTGTCGATACGGTTTGTGGGTTTTCCTTCTAAGCGGTTTGTTGTTTAAGTCTGGCCAGATTCAATGAACCTGGAAGCGGTTTGAGCATGCAGTTTGACATACAGGAGATGCGTTTTGGTATACAAACACTCAATAGGTGATGCGGTTTGACACCTACTGAAGCCGCGGTTTGCTACTCAGAGCAGTTTGAGATTGATAATATGTGCGGTTTGTCAATATCCTGATTCAACGAATCTGATGCAGTTTGGTAGATAAAGCTTTTTGTCACCAAGATGCGGTTTGTTCAGTTTGGTCGATGCTTTGTTCAAAGCAGTTTGGTACTAAAGCGGTTTGGGTCTATGCGTTTTGGTAATGAAAAAGCATTTTTGTAGATAAAGCGTTTTGGTAGATAAAGCGTTTTGTTACTGAAGAAGTTTGACAAAGAAGCGTTTTGATAAAGACATGCGTTTTGTCAAAAGCAATTTGGTAATTACTGATGCGGTTTGTGTTGCAAAAATTGGTGCGGTTTGATTTAGAAAAGAAGAATGAAACTTGACTCATAATAGGTGCGGTTTGTGTTGCATAAATGATGCGGTTTGTGTTACAAATTCCTATCTACAACTAATTCAAATCGAATTCATGTATCGCACAAAAACTCAACCATCATCATCAGATTCAGAAAATATCATCAATCATATAATCAAGACTACATCAAACTTTATCATACTACATACGAGACCAGACTCAGTAAATCAACAACATCATACATCATCAATTAACATCCAATCCTACTACATCTACAACTTCATCATCATCTACCAATATCACTCTTATCAAACATACATCAAATGTAAATGGAAATAGATCTCAGATTTGTTCAATATGCACCTCAAGTCATTAAGACTTTCTTGGTTGAACATCATCATTGATCTCTGTTTGATCCTTTATTTCACTTTATCTGTAAGACAAAAGAAATTGAAACATAACAATAATGTTATTTTCGTTTTTATACTCATTTTATCGAGTTCGAGCGCTCCATTAATTAAGATCTCAAGTTTTTCGTGTGTTAAGTGAATTAATATCCGACCATCTAAGATCATTAAACACGAATTAAACTCATCATAGATCGGTTTTTCATCTAAATATCCTAATACATAAGATAAATCAAATAACAAAGTATGTTAATTGATTTTCTTGATTCGTTTAAGACCAATATCGATCATCACAAGAGAAATAAAATAACAAATATATCATTCTTTTTCATTCGACACGTTCATGACTCAAATACAAGATGATATTTCATTAGACCTCAGCTTTTTAAATTCGTGATATCAACTGACATATCAAAGACTATCCAAGGTCCATCTCACGAATTTTTTCCATCATTGATCCATGATTTTTAATAATATCCAAAAAAATTGAAGTAAGAACAAAACCTAAGATGGTTTCATTCTTCTTCTTGTTCGGTCAAAAAGGGAAAGACGAAAATCAAAAACATTAGAAAAACCTACCAGATCATGTAGACAGTCTCAAATCCTTAAGCCATCCCTGTGGCGAGGTAAATACGAGAAGGATCGTGCTTGTTAAGAATGATTGGGGGCGGACTGTTTTTGTGTTTAGGGTTGAGTTTTGATCTAAAATGGGGATAGACGTCTTAGTTTCTAGGGTTAGTGAGTATTTTTAGGTTTTGGATTGTGTGTGTAATATGAGAGTTATATACCCGGTATATTAGGGTATGGGTGTTAATGTGTTATGCTAATTATGGATATGGGACTAGATTGTGTACTATATTTTAACTGGGTCGAATATATTGAAATTGAGTGGATTGGGCCGAGTGGTGTATAGTGGGATTTGATTCACATGGGCTTGAAGAGGGCTTGAGCAACAATTGGGAAATATTTATGGAACGTGTAACATTGGGCTGTTAAATCCAAGTGTGGTATCGAGACAAGTATGCTTAAGAAAAACTTACAATTGTGGTATCTCAAATGTGATATTGAGTTTACGCGTTGTTATTAGGCCTCATTCATGATTCGGATATTTTGAAAAATCACATTCTTGGACATTGTTATTGGTATCTGTTTGTGTACTTGGACATTGTTTGGGTATTCATGATCCGGTTGTTTTGGTATTCTTTGATATATCACGAAAATCTTACATTTGAGTAATTGTACCAAAGTTTCACATTTGATAGATACGAGGTAATTGTATGTCATGTGATCCGGATAATATTGGTCTATAGTCATGTTATATTATGGGTTGAGTAGTTCTTATTTTGAATGGGCTGCGGAGTGCTGTTACTGATGAGACTAGATTTGAGACATGCGAGTTGAATGGTGATGATGCGATTTGACAATGAGATTTGTGATAATGAGATTTGATGATGAGTTTTGGTGTAATGCTGAGATTCGTTATGTTATGAGATTTGATACTTTGGTGTATACATTTTCACGGAGAATATCATGTCACGGCTTGAATTGATGGTTGAACAAAGTTGACTACGGGGTTGTTTGTACGGTATTTCTATTTGGAGTTGAAGTGAGGCTCTCCAGACGCGTTTACTTATTTCGTCTTCTTTCTTTCTACCGTTCCACGAAGATGACTTGTTTGGGCATTTATAGAGTGTAATAAAGACTTGACTATCTAGTTATTCTTGTGATTCTTTCTCGCTTAACCCACAAAATAGCTACACTTTCGGTGTCTCATGCAGATTGAGGATACGTTAAGAGGTTTTGTACATTAGATACACCGTTTCTTTTTCACAAAGATTAGTACAAGCTTAAGTAGAAAATCTGGGAAATTCTTCTTCATGTTCAAGTTTAGTATATCGGGTTTACTTTACCAAGTGGTCACAGCAATAGCTGACAGAATATGTAAGAGATGTGCTTACCAAAGTATTTAAAGGATGAGATGTAATCAGAAATTCCCATGAGTTATTCGATGCCACATAATGTAAATGATGCTTCTCAGTCTAACCAAAATCTTTCAAGAATCTTCAATGTCACTCATGATTTTTCAAAATGTTTGCTTATGACAAGAACTTCTCGTGCAAATGGTCGTACACGTTATGATGCTTCTGAAAGTTCGAAACCATCATGGGGGAGAAACGTGTACTTTGATGTTTTACGGTAAACCTCCAAGGGAAAGTAGTGTATACTACTCTAATTAGTATGATTTGTGAAGTATTCTACATATGGGAGAAGAATTGTTGATGATGGAGAATGAATAGTTGATGAACCGCTGCATGTTCCTCTAAAACAAATATTCACCGAAACCAAAGTTGTCATAATACATTCAAACTGACATTGTTTACGGTTTAATCTTGATTTTGTAAAATCCCGCGAAAGAATCTATTTCTCGGTTTAAATCATAGATTTGTAAAATCCCGTGACAACGGAAACATTCTGGTGAAAGAAAAAGTGCATTACCGGATCTATCTTTCGAGTTATTCTTGGTTTTGTAAAATCCTACGAAAGAATCTATTACTCAGTTTAAACCATAGAATTGTAAAATTCTGTGATGATGGAACCATCCTTGAGAAAGGAAAGTGTATGTCTGGATCTTACCTGATGTTGGTGCTATGGTTTCTACTTCGAAGAAGGGATAAAGAGTGTACTTCATGAATTGGGTGTTTGTTTGGATTGTCTTCTTGGTAGTTTGGTTATTACAAGGTTTTACGGGGTTATGTGCTTTTAACCAAGGTCGGGATGAAACCATTATCATAGTTCACATAAAACTTCAAAGGAGGCTAGATTTGAGCTTTTAACTAGAAGATGTGACAACGACGTTAAATCAGTATTATTTATTTGAAATTGAAGTGAAATTTCACGAGCGAGTGTACTTAGTATCTGAAGGTATCGGGGATGGTTGGATGAAGATTCTTCGAGATCCTTGTTCGAGCTTTTAACATTTTCAAAGACGAAGACTTGGAAACCTTGTTATTTTTTGGTGATTTTTCTTTTTCTTTTTACCACCACAAAATAACTATCACTTTAAGGAGTTACGTTGTAGTGCTCAGTATCACATTGATACTTGATGGTTGGTTGTATGAAGAGTATAAAGTACTTAGGGATTCAATGGGGCATGAATTCTCGGCACCGCTCTTTGTTACATATGTTCAAGTTTAAGTCACAAGTTCGGGTTGTTTTACTTCAGGGTCAAATTCATCATATTGGGTTTTCTCCATCAGATGTCACGACAAAGAGCCTACTGAATGATAATGGGGTTGATAACAAGTTGCCAAGAGATGTAGAAAAGAGAGAGATAATGATGTTTGAACACAACAGTTCAAGCCTAGTTCTCTAAAGAAAAGAAAAGTGTACGTTTTAGTGCGCTTTATCTTTGAAAAAAGATAAATCTTCTTATGACGTTTGAACACAACAGTTCAAGCCTCGTACTCTAAAGAAAAGAAAAGTGTACGATTCAGTGTGCTTTATCTTCAGAAGAAGAGAAATCTTCTTATGACGTTTGAACACAACAGTTCAAGCCTCGTTCTCTAAAGAAAATAAAAGTGTATGCTTCAGTGCGCTTTATCTTCGAAAGAAGAGAAATATTATTGTTTATGAACATTCTCATCAACATGCTTCATACTTTTTCCATGCACGCTCAATCATCAAGTAAACCGAACTACTGTTGTTAGCAATCTTATTCCACTTGCTCAATTAAAAAGGCAATGGCGACATCATATGCAACTTTTGCGGAGGAGAAGTGTGAATAGACTACATTTTGAAGATATTTACTTGTTTAATCAAGAATGGTATCTCCGTATGCAATTCTTGAGAGGGAGAAGAAGTATGATAATTCTGCATGTTGAGTTTTATCTGAGAATATAAGGTCATATGGCTCCTAACTCATGTAAGAATTGAGCTTCTTCTTATCGGACCATCTTCACATGGAGTTTCTTCTAAGAGCCGTTGGTTGACATCTTCTCACGGGCTGATATGATTAATGACAAAGTGCTTCCAATTTCGGGGCTTATTTCCTTGATGAACATCTTTCTGTTCTTGTTTGATTGGGAGGGATTTGAGTTAAGGGGATTTGCTATATATAATTTAACGGGAATTCATTTGGTGAGAAGAAGATGTTAACACTCTATTCCCCAAACGAGAAAATCTTGAAGAAGGTCGAGTCTACAGTCTGTCCTACACTTTCTGCTACGTGTTAGAAGACTAAAGATGAGTTGCATTTAACTATCTAAAGACTTCTTATTTCGGGTAATTATCTAAAAGATTGTCGGTTTAGGGGAGAGCACTAATTGGGGAAGAGTGAAAAGTCAGATTCAATCCCTAATTAGATTTGCTCACATAATTCTTCAGCAAGTTGATTCTCACAGATACATCAGAGCTAATGAGGTTCTTCTCAAAAGATTTCAAGTATTTGGGCTTATAATGTGTTGTTGATTCTGAGTGTCAAAACCAGCAAGGGGGAAGGAGACACGCATCTAAACGCAAAACGAGTAAACTTGATGAGCTTAATACTTCTAAGTGATTGAAGAAACCCCGGGGAGACAAATTTCATGACGGTAGAGAAACTCAAGGTTTGACTCATGGTGTTTAGTGTTCTTATTCCAACTATGTGAGGGAAGAGATGGAAGAGTTAGTTTCTGGTGATAAAAGAAGTACAAAAGTGTGTGATGATTTCGATGTTATCGCAATCATCAGGGGAGAGAATTGTGTACATTGCGGAAACAATGTTGTTTCACTTGAGAGCTTAATTGGTGATTCAGTGATAATCACTTATTTCGGAGTTTACATCCGCAGAGATAATCAGTGATTCAGTCTACTACTTCAATGTTATCGGTTATTCTCTCTTTGGGCATTCGGGTACTTTGAGTTCTTGAGCTTCAAACACTATCATCAGGGAAGAGAAAAGTATACTTTGGGGTTATTGTTTGCATATCGGACTTAATCTGCTACTTTGATGTTATAAGTTTCTCTGTCTTTGGGTATATGTGTATTCGGGATCTTGAGCTTTATTCCAAGAGACTGACTGCATCAATTCAACTACTTGGGGGAATTGGTCTCTTGACATCTTTTGGGGATGCATTGCTTCAGACTTCAGTGGAAAAGAAATATGAGAAGATTCTATTCAAGTGTGGGATGATACGTTGTTGTTCTATCGGATGATATAACCCCGAACAGAGATTCACGATGATCATTCTTAAGTGGAGCAACAAGATCGATGATATGGTGTGCTTCCTTGTGCACCTGGCTAAGGCAAGCTTGAAAGAGAGCTTAGAATCTGCTCGGCATGATGATTTTCGGTTCGGGGGGGAAGCTGCCAAAGTCTCACTTTCAGAAGGTTCAAGTTCTACAACGATTCAGGAGCCTCGGAAGCTTTGGTGGTGAAAGTTTAAGAGATGATGATTTCTATCTTCTACAACGGGGCTGAATGATATCCTTATCTCGGTACTCGTATCATCATCTTCTAAAACTATATCATCTTCTATCTTCTTTGTAAATATTTATCAAAGAAAGCAAAATACAAAAATATAAAACCAACAAAAAGAAAATAGAAAAATATAAAACCAACAAAAAAAAACCATAAAAAATCAGAAAAATTTTAAAAATACCAAAAATATTGTTTTTCTAAAGACATGTCTTCCGGTATCGATAACATCTACGGTCTTAGAAATGTCATTCAACAATGGCACGGGACCATAGATGAAGTTCGAGCAGAAGGTGTAATTGTTTTTTTCAAAACATGTCTAAAACCATGGTTTGCTATTATTTTAGATATGCAACCCGCGTTTCAAAAGAGGAGAGTGTTGCGCTGAAACAATTTTCAGAAATTTCGAGCACTTGTCCTAAAACAAAATGAGGAAAGCATGTCAACAAAAAGATGGCTGTTCCTACACAAATATTTTTCCGTCTAAAATTCTTCAGAAAAATATTTGTTGTTTTCTAAATGGTGGAAAATGAGTTGCCTGAAAATCAATCAGAATTTGTGTTTTCATAAATTTGCAAACTCAATCAATGACTTCAACGTTTTTAAAACTTTTCAAAAAATGAGTCATTGATTGAGGGGAAGAATTTTTTCAAATTTATATCATCTAACGGGCTTATATAATCATCCTATGTGTTTAACAGAATAAGATATTTGTCGATGTTGAAGGACTAGGAATCTAGGATATGATTGTTAGGATTAGATGATTATAGTTTGATGAACACATTATTCCCATGCCTTATATGAACTCATTGATATGTTGGATTGACTTTTATTAGTCGATTGTTGTTTGGGTGTTGTCGACACCATATATCTGTATGTATGTCTACTAACATATGCAGATATCATGGTTCATAAGAATGTTCCCGATCCGGATCCGACAAAAGAAGATGATTGGATGCCGAAAGGAAAGGGTAACTATATCTTGGGTCGACAAAAGAAGAAATGGAGCTTAATTGGATCTCTATGAAGAGTTGGCACGATAGATGCAACGTCAGAGGTCTGACTGCTTCAGCAGATGGTTTTCTTTCAGCCTTACAACAACAACAGAAGCTTCTCAACCACCTAACGTATCTTTGTGCAGGATACGTAGTGGATGATGCCATTTTTCCACAATTTTGAAAATATTGTTTTGAAAATGGAAAATATTGTTTTGAAAATAAATCGGAATCAAATTTTGAAAATCAACCGGACTTCATTTTAAACTAAAGTCACTCAATCAACGACTACGGTCATCGATGATTTCAAATTAAATATTTTCAAACGATATTTCTTCAAAATAGTCCGTTTTGTACAATATAAAGTGGTGATCTAAAGATTTAATGTTATGTCATGGTATGATTTTCTTTAAAACTTAAAGATCTTTCAAAACGAATTTTTTTTTCTCTGTTCTTGTTTGATTGTGAAATTGTTTTATTTTTAATTACAGATCTCTTAAAACTATCATACCTGACACTAACAATCTTTAATGTCTAAAATTTGTCCATATCAGTCATTTTTCAAAAATAAATCATGCCACGTCTCTCCCCTAAAATTTTCTAAATGATTTAAATCAACTAGGATCACAAATCTCAAATGGTTTGAAATTTTTGATCGGGGGAGAGATCATGATTTAAATTTCAAATCTGTTTAAATGGAATTGGTTTTAGTCCTTTAAAGGCACTCCTGCCTCCATGTGCCAAACGATTTCAAATACACGATGCACATGTTGAGGGGAGCCTCTATCCAAAAACCAGAAGAGAATTTAAATCAAGTACATTTTCTCCCATGTTTTCTAAACCTAATTAAATCACTTAAGATCCAAAATCTCAAAGGGTTTGATATTTTTGATCGGGGGAGAATTTGTGATTTAATATATGAAATCTGATAAAAAGTGATCATTTTGATTCAAAGGGCAAGCTCTCTCTAATATGTGCTAAACTCTTTCATATATCAATGCACATATTGAGGGGGAGCGAATGGTTTCCTTTTTGGCAGTGTGATCTTGAAAGTACTTCAAAGAACTCTTTCCTCTATGTGTTAAATGATTTAAAACAACCAACGCACATTTTGAGGGGGAGAATATACCAAGAAAATCAAAAGGCTTTTTCTAAGGAAATTGTGATCAAGAAAAGATTTTAAAGTCCTCTTGCCTCCATGTGCTAAACAATTTCAAAATCATATGCATATGTTGAGGGGGGGCATTTCTAAATGATCAAAAACAATTGAGGTACAAAATGCTTTGATTATATCACAAGTACCTTGATTGATTTTGCAAATGATTTTTCAATTGGTTTCAAGAAGGAAAGAACTGTACCAAAAGACAGACCATCTTACTTTATGCATTGGAGTTATAAGGATGATAAGGTTAGTATTAGTTTCCACGATCCCGCCAGAACCGGAGGGATCTACCCAAGGACAATTCACTAGATAGTGTAGAAGTCCTTAGGTATGATGAAAAAAGGAGAAAAATGAGAATATGGGAAGAGTGCCGACTGAGACAGACCTAGGACTGGAACAAACCCAACAAGGTTCTAGTTATGAAGTCTCGGTAAGCACTGAAGGGGTTGAAGAATGAAAAAGAAATGAATGTAAAAAGGGTGAAAGAAAATAGCCCTCCAATAATTCAACCTTAGGGCAGAAACCGGGTTCAATACATATGCTACTGGTGGTTACTAAGGTAACGCCGGTATTGAATACAAGACGTCATGAACCCAGTGACGCACTGCACTAAACTTCCTAAGCTACTCAAGTTCCTCTTAAGAGGACTTGTTTCATTCTCACGGGGAACCTACATAATCTATCGACTTTCTCTTAGAGATTGTTGATATTGAAGAAGGAGACCCTCTCCCTAGTCTCCGGCATAGGAAACCAAATGTGCACTGTTGAGTCTAGAGCCAAGAGATCATCCACAAAATCTCATTAGGACACAAAATAAATGAAGACTTGTTGTTTCACACAATGTGGAAAGTGAGAATATATTGAGAGTCCTATGCATTATCCTTGTGGTATTGCCAGAACATCCGAGTGATATGTTAAATATTCACAATGAAGATGGAAATCCTTCTAGAACCAACATCAAACAAGCTCTTGGTGGGTGACATGTGAGATCTTCCCAAAAGATCAATCTTGTGACAATTGGATAGAAATGAAGGGGCGACTCATTATTGAATCAACCTTCGTCCAGGAAATGAATTGACGAATACTTTTGAAAAACCGTTCGATGTGCAAATCTTCTTTTTTCTAGCACATCGAATGTGTATTTATTTTCAAATTCAAAAAGTATTTCTGATTGAAAATTGATCTTTGTTATAAAACCTTCGTCGTATTGCAAAACTCTTTCTTAAGCAATACGCGATTGTTTTCAAATCATTTTTAATCAATCAGTAAATCTCAATTTGCTGGTTCACTCACTTCGTGTTGTCTGCTTTGAGACGCTCCGGTTTGAGAACGGCTAGAACAGCTGCGAAACCCTGTCAAGGAGATTCTTCAGAACTCTACCTGAGCACATAAAGTATTTATACTGATCAACGGGGAATTGTGGTTCTTGCAGCTATATTCAAAGAAAGTGAACAAAGACACTTTCCTGTATTTTATTGCTAACTGTTGTTTGCAGGAACTATTGGACGGTTCCAGCTGATCGATATTGAGAAGTCAATTCACAACCCCATGTTCACAACATTCACACTTAATTGAAGAAAATCATGACCATCAAAGACATACAACAAAGATGCTTCCGCTAACTCTGATGAAAAGATGTCATGATCCAGAAAGTGTGAGCATGTCAATCCAAAAGTCACAACATCACATGAAGGCAACACAATAAAGGGTGATCCAGAGATTCACTGTGGCTGATGATCTCAAAGAAAGCTCGAAGATCATCAAGATGTGGATCAGTTCAAATACCTTCACTGAAAGTACAAAATAATCGGACTATGAAGAGTCACTGCTAAAGAACAAAGATCGAGGAAGTAAAGAATTGAAGTCTACGAGATCAGAACATAAGACAAAATAGAATGCTAGAATTCAAAATGTAAATCATGGGGTAACCTCCCTTAGGGAGAGATTGTTAGGATTTAGAAAATCCGTATTGAAGTGTCGGTCACCCCAACTATTGTCTAGCATATGTTAGCTCGTAGACATATCGTTATTTACTAGTTATTTAGTTAGTTAGCTAGTTAGTTATTAGTTTAGAGTAACACCGTGGAGGAAGGACGGGTCTTTACCCACTGTATGCGTGATCCACAGTCCGACAGGAGGACGTATTCTTTGTAACTATAAATACCCCTTCCATCCTTGGAAGGGGTGGTGCTTTTAATCTAACCTTTCATATTTTGTTTTTACTTTCTCTCTATAGAACACCTTCTCATCTCTTTCACTCTCTAAACATGGCTTTCTTGATTTATCACCATCCTAGGCCACCCGAATCATCAAACAACATAAAAAGTATGATCCAACAACCAATAGGGTCCATATGGGTGGCGTTGGGTTCAAGTCGAGACCCTCAAGGAACAATGGGTCCGGGTTGAGTCGTTGTGGTAGCATATTGGGTAGTTTGGATGAGACGCGGGGAGCCAAAGAGCTTCTAGGACTTGTTTGGTTCGCGTGGTCTTAACCGAGACCGTGTTAAGACCATTAGGGTCGTGACATTGGTTATGGGTATGTTTGGTACTTTATTTGGATGGTGGGATTGATATGAGATTGTTTGGAGGTTTATTGGAGATTGCAGAATTGTTTACTTTGGACTTAATATCATATGTGTCAACTTTGCGCAACGTCGGTGTTACTGTGACTTTTTAGTCTCGGTTGACCACGACAACGCTGTAACATGGACTTTAGTATTTATTGGACAATATGACGTGTAAAAGCCGAGAGTCATGACTCGGACTTGTGAACTCGAGACGGATAATAACTCAAAACTTATATTGAAACTTGATGTAATATATATATATATATATATATATATATATATATATATATATATATATATATATATATATATATATATGTATATATATATATATATATGTATATATATATATATATATAAACTTGTAAATAAAACTAGAAATATAGATAATAAATGGTTTTTATATTAAATATTTGATAACAAGACTCGCCTTGTTATTCGATATTTAAAAGGGAACTAACGTCTTAAAATGGAAATATTTTGTAATAAACGAGTTATTAAATGTTTTAAGGGCACGTTTATCGAAATGTGTCATTTATGAGTAGTTAATACCCATTATGTGTTATGCATGGGTTACGGATGACTTGACATTAATAGCGTTGATCCACGTGGATAGCGGACTTATTAGGTTGACGAATCTAATAAGAGCCCGTTATGTGCGTAGGATAGCGTTATTAATGGGTGAATTATCCTTATAACTCGTTAGGATGTGACTAGTTTTTGGGATGATAAGTGACATAAATAAATAGTTGAGTTTATCGAGTTGACGAATTCGATAAGATCTAACGATTTATTTTGAACTTATTAAACTATAAAGCTTATCGCTTAGAAGTCTCATTGTGTAGTTATGAGTTGCATTGTCAGAGATATAGTGCATTCATGGAGTCTTGTCGGGTCGATACCACTCACACGATGATACCAAACGCTTGTAACTAAATAGTGAAACGAGACATTTTTGGAGATAAGAATTGGAATATATTCGGGGTAGATAATATTGAAATTGGAAAACATATTAAGAATTGGTTTATATTAATAGGTTGTGCCGAGTCAGTAGTTGCTGAGCCGAGTTAGCTGTTATCTGCGTTGCTAGTTATTGTTTGTGCTTTGCTTGTTTGAGGTGAGTTTCATTGCCCCATTTTTATCTTCATTTTTAACTAAATTGGGGTGAGAAATCATGCTACTCTTTTTGAACCTACTTAAACTCTTTTTGATTTGCTTATGTGCTGACTAGTATAGATAGATATGTGGTAGATGTTGCCTTAGTCTAGGGTAGCAATCACTTGCTATAACTACGTTGCCTAGCTAAGAATAGATATCTACTCTGACCTAGTCCAGGGTAACATTTGTTCTAGGCCTTGCTACGACTGTGCTGGCTAGAGTCGCCTAGGGCCCTGTTGAGATCTCGATTATGTTGTTGGAATGTGATTGGAATGTTTATTGTGTATCTATCTTAGTCCGCATAGCAAATAAACTCTTTCATGTCCACTACTAAATTTATACTTAAACCTATGAACTCACCAGCGTTAGCTGACCTTTTAGCATGTTTTCTCAGGTATTTGAATTGATGTTGGGAATGCTTGTTCTATGGAGGCTTGGCAGAGAGGCATGGTTGGAGGATCATAATTAAACTCTGATAATGTTATGTAGACCTATTTTATAATCTATGTTGAGCCTTATATTTGACTATTTTGGGATAATTGTAATCAGATAATTAATTATGGGATTGGTTGAGAACTATTTACGATTATCTTGTTTTCCTATAATTGTGTGATGTACCAATCCAGTAACCCCCCGAAAGCTTGTTTAAGTCTTCCGATGTACCGAGATTTGGGGGTGTTACACCATATGGATGACAACACAAGTATAACAATGATATAGAAACAAGAGAAAGAGGTAGAGTGGTCGATACTTTCACAAGATAAATGAACAAAGGTTTAGTAGCATAAATGAAAGAACCAACACCCTCAAGTGAGGGTTTACAATAGTATTTATATGAGAGAGAGCTAGGGCAACACATCTAGTCTCTTCCTTGTGTTTGTTTGGGCCTTATCATAGGCCTATGGGCTTACTACATAAGCCTAGACATAATTACTAACTTATAAGCCTTAATACTTAGCAACCTATTACATAGTTAATGACCGACACTTGATTGTAGTTAAACGTAATCCCAACATTTTTGAACGGTTTATAAAAATTGTTTTATAAATCAAACCGCCCTGGTACCACTAGTTGTTCCCTTTACACAATTAGCTTAACTACAAAGTTAATCTATCTGTGTTCCATGCTTAAGTGATGTAAATAAATACTTAGTTAATAAGAAAGAAAACTTAAAGTAAATGACACAAAAGGTTTTCGACATCTAAATTATTATTAGAAGTAAGTCAAAGAAATTATACCCATGTATTTGCGGAATAACACTTGGAATTGAATGACAAGTATAGTGTGGTCTCCTTTCTAAAGTCAAAGTTAAACTTTAAGTACACTATGCTAACTAACTAAGTTCAGGCTCAGGGACTTAGTTGTATTTGAAGGAGTAAAAGTGTTTGTGAATGTCTAAGTATTAAGTGAACAAACTTGTCAACCTTTTACTCCTCACATCAACTATTTATATACACATGAATGAATAATTAACGTTAAGTATTTTGTATCTGTTACAAATGACTATTTTGGGTAGAGGACAACAATGCTTTCTGAGGAACAATGATGACACTGTTATGATCTTTAGCCGTTCAGGAAAAGTTTGACATTTTCATGTAAGGACCCTGCCTTATTCAATTATAACTTATCCTGCCTTGTCCTGCTTTTTCTTCAGGCCTTAGATAGTCATCTAAGTCTTCAGTTCTTCTTATTGTTTGAGGAGACTTCGAGGTTCAGTGAGCTGTTTCCATTACTCATTGAACCCATCACCGTCTTTTTTGGCTCAGGTATCATCACTGAGTACCGCCTCACTGAATGGTAACTCTTTCTTCTTAAACTCACCCTGAGCATCCTGAAGGTAACTCACTAAGTGGCTGTTCACTCAGTGACTTGAACGATGTTAAATGTTATACAACACTTAGGGTATTTTCTATTCGAATGCTAGATTAAGATCATGGGTAGTGAATTAACCGAAAAAAGAAAAACCAACCACTATATTGTATTACTGCATGAGTCGAAGACCCTAGTTCTTCCAATAATTGCCTTATACGTCTAATAATGTAGTGGCGCATGGGTAAAATTGCGGGCCGTCATCCTGAAGACGATTTAACTAAAACCATTCACTTGCAAGAACTCGCGGGATAAATTTAGCCCGACCCAATGCGCTCTACCTTGCAAGTAAATAGTTGGAGCAAAGCCCGTCATCAATAAAAAAGGTGTAAAACTTTAGTTTACAAAACATATTATAAACTAGTTTGTTTTCCAATTCTCTTCGTAGGAAGCTGAAGCATTATCAAATGTAAGCCGAACCCATTTATTGACACATAAGACTTCTCAAAAACAAAAGCTTATAATAAATCTAGTTTCATAAGTTTTAGTCATGTTTATTTATTTTCCAAAAACCCTTTGCTTTAACATGAGTCAAAACTATTAGTTAAAAGCAAAAATAAACGACTAAAACACATAACAGTTATTGATACAATTAAAGTTTAATCAATACATGCAAACCAAACGTCGATGACAACCTAATAATGGCCAACTAATATATATATATATATATATATATATATATATATATATATATATATATATATATATATATAGAGAGAGAGAGAGAGAGAGAGTAAGGATCAGGTGCGGATTTTTTTAATTCGTGCGGATGTGCGGATAGATCTGGACCGCCCATTCTAGATCTGATCTTGACTTTTTGTCTGCGCTAACTTCACGGTACCAATTGATCATGTAAACGATTTTTTTTAATTTTTTTCCTTTTGATGGATCCTTACTATTGTTATCTTCTTTCATTTTTTTTATTTTTTCAGATTTTTCTGAGCACTTTTTATTTTTTTGATTATGAGTGCTACCGTGATATTAACGATATTATGAGTTCTATTGTGATATTATGAAACTATGATATTATAAAATGGTGATATTATAAAACCAACTGTGATATTAAGTTTTTTTACATGTAAAAATGAACCATGATATTAAGAAACATATGATAGTTACTATGATATTAACAATTTTATTAAAAAACACATATGATAGTTACGGTGATATTAACAATTTTATTAAAAAAAACATATGATAGTTACCGTGATATTAACATTTTTTTATTAAAAAAATGAACGGTGATATTAATAATATTAGTAAAACAAAACAAAAAAGTAGTGTGATATCAAAAAAAAAGTTAGTGTGATATTAACAATTTGTATAATTTTTTTTTATGTGGTATTAAGATCAGATCTTGACTTTTGCAAAAAAGTCAAAATCGACCTTAATATCACAATACCTTTAATCATGAAAACGATTTTTTTTTTTTTTTGAATTTTTTTTCAGCGATTTTTAATAATTTATCATCCTCTTTATTTTTTTAATTTTTTCAGATTTTCTTGAATTTAAAAAAAAAAAAAAGCTAATGTGATATTATCCGCACCATCCCTACTTAGATTACAATCCGCACCCGATCTCTTCCCTATATATATATATATATATATATATATATATATATATATATATATATATATATATATATATATATATATATATATATATATATATATATATATACCTTAGCAATAATCTACAAAGTTGGAGCCTACTGAGTCGTGGATCTACCATAAGCAATTCAGGTTCTAGGTCTTTACGGTTGATTTGTTATGAATTGTTTAGTGACCAGGTGTTATGCAATCAACAACTTACAAAATTAAATAAGCATGCGTATAACAAGTTATAATCATCGGTTTTGCATGTAAAACAATTAACAATTAATCAAGAATCATATATCTATATATCAATACAAATTATCCATGATATACATGCATGTGTTCGACATGGAGAATCAAGTAAACTAGAAATTCACGGTAAACAAGTTAAAAAATGATCAATAAAAGCAAGTAATACATCTTAATTAACACGTAAAAATTGCATACAACCTAGGGTTTTTCTTCTACCAATTTTAAAGACCACCTTGGTCAAATTTTTAACAAGAAAAAATATCACCCAAAGGGCTTAATAAAATTAAAGTGAAGAAAACTCGTGAATCTAGCGTTTTAAGGTCCAATTTTGCTTTATTTTATGTAATCAACTATGGAATTTGCTACAACCACACAAATCATCCACTTCCACCTCAGCGTGTGGATTTTCTTTGTGGGTGGTTTTGTGTGGATGTATCACTCCTCATCAACTATACTATACAACAGCTCGTGATACCGCTGTTGAAATTTTAAAATATTAGACATGTAATATAACACGAGTAAACGCAACGGATAATATGATCAAGTATATTATACAATTAATTAACATAACTAATTACTCCGTGGGTACTAATTTCCTATACTTGTTGTGGATCGAATAAGGAACAGATTCACGAACGTGGGTACTAATTTCCCCAAAAGACCACACGAATAACAATAGAGGTTTTAAAGTAAAAACCCTGTAGAAAACTAGAAGGGGGGTTGAATAGTTTACCGATTAAAATCTTTGTTTTGAAACTTATTGAAAGATCAATTGATATTGATCTTAAGTATGTTAATGAAATATGCAAGCAATATGTAATAAGTAAATAAGGAAAGAAATGATCAAACCACAACAAGTTGTTTATAGTGGTTCGGCCTACAAGGACTCTTTTTCCTTGCCCTACTCCACTCCCCGAGTCTCACACTCGAGAGTTTAACTTCACTAGTCAACAAGCTCCTTTCACCGGCGGAGAAAACCTTTACACTTCGCTTACACTATTTCCGACACTAAGCTAGATGTCGAGTTCTTTCCAAGGGTACAACTACTCCCACACACAATGTATTTTGAGGACTAAAATACTAACCACTCACACTCACAAGATTATGATGGTTTGATACAACAATGAAGTATGAATCAACACTAGATCATACAACACTAAACAAACAAGACTTCCAACTTCTCGTTGAAGCTTGAATATGACTTGATCTTCTTTGCTACAAAAGAGATCACTAATATGATATGAAACTGAATTAGAAAGGTTAGAGAGAAGATATGTATGAGAGTATGTTGGAAAGGGATGAGAAACTACTTGGCTTGGCATTGCTATTAATAGCCAAATTGGACAGGAGCGTCCACGGACCGCGGACCCCTTAAAAGGGTTCCGCCCGTGTACCAAATTGGTACCGCCAGTCTGACAGTCAAGATATCAAATCTTGCCTAAAGTCAACTCTATCTAGGTAAGATTGTGCAAGATATGAAGAGTACAAATCTTCACAAAATATCTAATGGAATCTTCCAATGATCTCCATGATGTAATACATGATGTCAAATGTTGTATTACTATTAATAGAAATATGCAAATGCTTAAGTAGTGTTTGGTTTTAAGAACCTAACACATTCTACAAACTACTATCATACATAATGATTAGAGTCATATCAAGATGTTACTAATCATAAATGTAAATGCTTGAATGATGAATATATTATTTGAGAAAGCTTGTTTTAATATCTAATAAACTTGACAAGCTTTAAGCTTTTATAAATTAAATTTACTTTTGTCGTTAACAAAACTTAGGCAAAGATCAAAAATATAAATAACGTTTAATGACGATATTTGTATTAACAAACCCTATATGGTCTCGCACACAACACGCTATCTAGCAATACAATTAGAATGCTAGTTCTTGGATCACGATAATAAACCAAACACTTTGTTTGCCTGACTAAAATCGAATACCCTTGCCTAGGAGGGGGTTGTACGATCGGTTTACACAAGAGAGGAGAAGAGAAGTCAGGTTTGCTAGGTTTTCCAAAATAACAAATAATGAACCAACGATTTCATTATATAGTGTTTGGTAAACTTAGGGAACAAGTTACAAACCCTAACCTCCTCCCTTCTATAACTTCGACCAAACCTCCTTAAGGGAAGATTCAAGAATTGTTTTTAAAGTTTATTTCAATTAATCTTAAGTCCCCACTTAAATAATTAAACGCCTTAACTAACGACCGTTAAGTAACGGTTAATTAACGTCCGTTAAGTACTTATCATGAAATATTTACACAATTAATATAATACAATAATAGATTAATTATTCAACTAATATAGTTAATATAATACATTATATATATAAAAATTACATTATAAATTGTATCTACGTGTTAACGTGTGTGGTCCCATAGGCTTACGTATTTTCCGGACATATATTTATTTGTAATATGGACATATCTCAACAAGTAAAACCTAACAAGGTGCTAGGGAAGGAGACTACGAAGCAGTTGTATGCTTAACATGCTGATTCTACATGTGTTACAGTTCTGATATTGTGTTTCCCTATTTTTCTTCAGCCATTTAACAAAAACACGTCTCTAGTGGTGGGATCAGCACGAAAGACTTGCCACTAAAAAGAACACTTTCATACATATAAATTGTAATCGATCGATTGACTCTAATAAGCCAGAACAATTGCTTAATTGACCGTCTGATTTTTTTTTTTTTTTTTTTTAAGTATAAAACTCTATATGACTCGGTTTATGGCCTGTCCAGTGTGTCAAACCAATCATTTTAACCAAATATTCATAATTTCATATAGCTGATTAATGTTATACACATATTTAATCTGTAAGTAATTAACATAAGTTGTTAAAAATTAAAAAAAATTAAAAAAAAAAAATCTTGGAGATAATGGTAGTGCCACATAGAGGTGTAAACAAGTCTAGCTAAGTCTAAGCGTGCATGAAAAAGCTCAAACTCAAGCTTGGCTTGTGACATATTTATTAACATGCTCGGACTTCGTAAATAACGACCACGAATTTTATATAATACTAGAACATGTTTGTGACAAATAAAAACATTCCTTACATAGTTTATTAATTAATTTATTTATAAACATGGGAGTGTCAGGAAATAAGTAGCACAATCTTGTAATTGCATCTAAATTCACACAGATCTGTTGGATAATCCCAATCAATTGTACGAATCTAGGTGATTTGAGATTGATGTTTTGCACATCTTAAACATTGTGCTTGTGAATCATGTACTTTGAGATTGATGAATACATAGAGAAAAGGGTGACTTGGTGCATGCAACTTGCAACGAATGGTTGCATTCAGTGATTTTTGAGTTTTGAAATCGCGTATTCGATCAATTATAGAAGAAGGCAATTTTAAACAGCCTGGAAGTGTCAAAGGTAAAAAAAAACTATGATTTTTGAGTTTTGACATCGCGTATTCGATCATGATGCAAGGTTAAGACTCAAGGGTGTTTGGATAATTTGATTATGAGTGTCTGTGCTGAATTGATCAAACCTTTTTAATTATAGAGGGTTTGTAATCATGTATTTCAGCATCTAAAATGGTTGCATTCAGTGATTTTTGAGTTTTGAAATCGCGTATTCAATTATAGAAGAAGGCAATTTTAAACAGCCTGGAAGTGTCAAAAGTCAAAAAAACTATCAAGATTAAATAAACATCTAAAGATTTTGTTTTTTAGATTGACAAAATATAAGTAACAGTCTCACAATATACAATGGAGATGCGCTAGTATACATTTTTTTTTTTTTTTTTTTTTTTAAATGGGTTTCAGACTCGACACATTGACAGCCGATTAATCTAAGGGCGACTACCCTTTTGGATAGCACAGAGTCAACGCAGGTGAACCTCCGTGGCCATAAGAGAGTTAATTTTCTCCCCGTTGGATTCGAACCCTTGACCTCAACTTTGAAATACCCTGGATCACCCCTTGTGGTTGAGATGCACTACACTTATCCCTGACTAAACTTGAACCTGCTACTATACACTAAGGTAAACTATTACTGTAATAAATAGAGTTACATTGTACCAAGGCTCCTATGTAGAGGTAGTTAAACAAGGTACGTAATTTGGGTGAATAATCCGACGGAACATGTCACAGTACTTCAATGCTTAAAATGAGATACGTCAAACACCTTGAGCGTGATATGTACCATATTGTAACAACCAGAAATCAGTTATGAAATGTAGTTGTTGATGAAAACAAACAGGGGATCACATAAGAAGAAATGAAACCGTATTTGTAATCAAATGATTCACTTAGTTTGTAATGGAATTAAGAGAGTGAAATATTACAAGTCTTTTCGTGAATGAATTACAACAAGGAATGTAAAGGAGTATTTATACAAAGGGAGGAAGGAGAAATGGGAGGAAGGAGTGAACAGATTTTCCCGCCAAAAGTTATAACTAACTTTTGGCTTATCAATGGTTTCCACTGATGGTTAGCAGTGGTTTCCACTGATGGTTCCAAGCTTATCAGTGGTTTCCAAATTGGCGCGTATCAAATCCCTTCTCCTTAACATTTGACTTTTCACAGTCAAATAGCACCTTCAGTTGCTTCCTCTTGATCAAACCCAGGGTACTTCTTCAGTAATTCAGTATATAGTTCCCAAGTTGCCTCTTCTTCACTGCCATTTGACCATTGTACTAACACATAAACAGCAGCTCTATTGTTAACCTTTCCCAATCTCGTGTCAATGATTTTCACTGGTAACACTGATAGGAGCCCTCCATTGTCACACATGGGAAGAGTTCCAGGCTTATCAACCACCCCTTTGCAAAGCTTAAGTTGGGACACATGAAATACTGGATGGATTTGACTACCACTTGGAAGCTGCAATTTATAGGCCACATTGCCAATCTTCTCTATGATCTTGAAAGGACCATAGTACTTAGCTGAGAGTTTGTTATAGGGACTGTGTCTAGCTGTTACTTGCCTGTATGGTTGCAGTTTCAAATAGACCCAAACACCTTCTTCAAAATTTCTATCAGTTCTGTGTTTATCTGCCAAGATTTTCATCCTATCTTGTGCTCTCTTCAGATGAAATTTAAGCATGTTAACCACCTGTTCTCTTGCTTGCATTGTTCTATCCACAGTTTCAACAGTGCTTTCATCTGGCAAATAAGGCATGTGGATGGGTGGTGTTTGACCATATAACACTTCAAATGGGGTGGCCTGGATAGCAGTGTGGAAATTTGTGTTATACCAAAACTCTGCCATTGAAAGCCATTGTGTCCACTCTTTTGGTTTCTCACCAGACATACATCTCAGGTAGCACTCCAAACACCTATTCACCACTTATGTTTGTCCATCTGATTGTGGATGGTAGGTTGTTGACATTTGCAGTTTAACTTTCAAAGCCCTGAACAATGATTGCCAAAAAGCACTTAGGAACACTTTGTCTCTGTCACATACAATGGTATTTGGCAAACCATGTAACTTGTAGATGTTATCTAAGAACACTTGTGCCACTTGTGCAGCTGTGAAAGGATGCTGAAGGGAAATAAAGTGAGCATACTTGCTGAGCCTGTCCACCACCACTAATATAACAGTCTTCCCATGAGATTTTGGCAGTCCTTCCACAAAGTCCATGGATATATCACTCCATACTCTAACTGGTATAGGCAAAGTGTGAAGATCGTTGTAAGCTCTTAGACGAGGTCTAATATTATATCTAGGAACACATAATAATGAAAGCGGAATATTCAAACATAGAATCAAAATTATTATGAACAAGGTTTTTCATTATTATAAACTAACTAACTAACTAACTATAATAAAGATCAAAGACTTGATCTAACACTAACTAACTAAACCCTAGGCGTTTTCCCTACGCCTAGGTTCCCACACACACACACCTTTAGACGTCTACATCTTGTACGTACTTCCTAAAACTAATGACCCTAGGTCTCTTTATATACTAGAGACATCTAGGGTTTACAAGAGGAATCATAATAGAATTAGGAAACTAAATATTCTTTTAAGCATATCTTCTAGAATCTTCTAAATCCTCCATCTTTTTGTAGTTTCCCTTCTTGTCACTTTTAGTCCTTTATGTTTCATTCTTCTTGTTTTGTATCATCAAATCTATAATAGACCCAACAATCTTCCCCTATTTGATGATGACAAAACAAACACGATTCTTGTACGAACTTCCCTAGACGAAGTAGCAAAAGTTGAGATCATTAAATCTCACCATTGAATGAAACAATCTTCCCCTTGACTTAAACATGTCACTCAAACATCTCTTCCCCTTTTTGTTATCAACAAATAGAGAACATATGCAAACTTGATCTTGACCACCACGAACCAATATCATACTTCCAATCTAAGACTTCCAATGCTTCAAATCGCCCACCATTACGCATCATAAGAAAAATGGATCCAAAACAGTAGAAAACTTCAACTAGGAGTAGTAATAATGATCAACAATAGTAAAAATCAAACACTTCCCCTTGAGTGATGCATGTAGATCAAATGATTCTTCAAAATCTGTAGGCTTTATGTAATGATTACTTGTGAAGAAAACCGAGTATAACGAATTTGATGAAGAAGTAGAATTTCCCAAACTTGTGTCTTAAATCTTGTACTATCCACGGAACTCCATACTTATACGAACCAAATATAAGTAGACCGCAATCCCTTGACAAAATCCTCAACTAATATGAGACACTGAGCACTACAATGTAACTCCTTTAAGTGATAGCCAATGTGTGCATAGAGCATCATAAGAAAAATCACACATTGCTAGATTCATCAAGCTATATGATAAGAACACAAACCTGTGAAACTCAACTACAACATCAAATAAATGATATTCAACCTTCTTCGTAATCAATTAATCCATAAGAATCAAATACGAGCCTTTATGAATCCTTTTAAGAACAAATAATCAAACCCCTTGTGTGTGTGAACAATAACCTGTGTGTGTCGTCCAAAAATCATAACAATAATTATGCTCGACTTCCCCTTAATTCCAAATCTCCTCGTAATAAACCATTATACTACCTATCCAAATAAATTTCGCCATGCAAAAACCTTGAGCAGTACTTTGAAAAGAAGCAGTACTTTGAACATAAACAGTACTTTGAACAAAATAACCTTACTGGTTCATATAAATATCAGTACCTTCAATCAATAACCAATTCACCAGTTCATCAAACAGCAGTACTTTAAAAACTCCAAGCAGTACTTTGCATCCAATGAGCAGTACTTTAATTCAAGAGCAGTACCTTCATCCTAATGAGCAGTACTTTCGTGTCCAAGAGCAGTACTTTTGAATTCCAAGCAGTACTTTCGTGTCCAAGCAGTACTTTGCTTGTAGGGGACCAATAACGCACAGCAGTACTTTGAAAATACACAGCAGTACTTTCAGCAGTACTTTCACATAAAAGCTCAGATGGAAGATCCCTTCGGTGGAAAGTTAGATGAGTATATAGAGAACATCCACCCAAAATTTCGTTACGATCCAACGGTTAACGAAAAAGTTATGATCGTTTCAAAACAGTGCTGTTGTAACCTTACGAAAATTTTTCAGTTTCTGCAGCAGACTTCGACAGCTTATAACTTTTGATTGAGAGCCCTAATTCACAATCCCTTCGGTGAAACTTTAGATGAATATACTGAGATGCACCAGCAAAAATTTTAGCTCGATCCAACGGTTCAATAAAACGTTATGCCTTCTGGAAAATTGTGCTTCAGAAGTATTACGAATTTTTGACAGCTTCGAATTTTTCTTCCTTCTTCTTCGAAAAACCCTTGTTGATCCCTAGATATCACGAGCCCCAGGCTCTGATACCACATGTGAAGATCGTTGTAAGCTCTTAGACGAGGTCTAATATTATATCTAGGAACACATAATAATGAAAGCGGAATATTCAAACATAGAATCAACATTATTATGAACAAGGTTTTTCATTATCATAAACTAACTAACTAACTATAATAAAGATCAAAGACTTGATCTAACACTAACTAACTAAACCCTAGGCATTTTCCCTACGCCTAGGTTCCCACACACACACACCTTTAGACGTCTACATCTTGTACGTACTTCCTAAAACTAATGACCCTATGTCTCTTTATATACTAGAGACATCTAGGGTTTACAAGAGGAATCATAATAGAATTAGGAAACTAAATATTCTTTTAAGCATATCTTCTAGAATCTTCCAAATCCTCAATCTTTTTGTAGTTTCCCTTCTTGTCACTTTTAGTCCTTTAAGTTTCATTCTTCTTGTTTTGTATCATCAAATCTATAATAGACCCAACACAAAGGCTGCAAAAGACCTGGATAGGCACTAAGATCAGGCTTTTGCCTTTGACACACATCACATTCCCTGATCCATTGTTTAACTTCTTCTCTCATTCCCTTCCAATAACAAATAGAACTCATCTTCTGCACAGTCACTTGAACACCAGAATGCCCACCAACTGATTCATTGTGGATTTGTGAGAAGATTTTCTTTCTGAGTACCTCATTACCTCCCACCACCAACCTACCTTTCCTTCTTAACTGGCCATTAGACCAAATGTACTTTGTTGATTGAAAATTAGGATCTTCAAACTGCTTTATTAATTTGGCCAATTTCTCATCTGTCACCCAACTTTCTTCAATTTCTTTAAAAAGTCCAGTGGTCACATTAGTAGCTATCATTGCCAATAATTGACCCTGCATTTCCTTCCTAGACAAAGCATCAGCTACCACATTTTCACTGCCCTTCTTATAGACAATTTCATAATCGTACCCAAGCAATTTAGGCAACCATTTAACTTGGAAAGGAGTAGTAAGCCTTTGATTCAACAAGTATTTGAGGCTGAAGTGGTCAGTATTGATCTTAAAATGTCTACCCATTAAGTAACCCTTCCACTTCTCCAATGCCAAAATGACAGCTAAAAATTCTTTTTCATAAGTGGACAAAGCTTGATGTCTGAGAGATAAGGCCTTACTCAGGTATGCCAATGGATGACCATCTTGCAACAACACAGCCCCAATACCAGTTCCACATGCATCAGTTTCCACAGTGAATTCTTTCTCAAAGTTTGGCAACCCCAACACTGGTGCTTGTATCATGGCTAACTTCAAATTCTCAAAAGCTTTTTGAGCTATGTCAGACCACTCAAAAGAGTTCTTCTTCAGTAATGCAGTTAATGGCTTACTGATGATTCCGTACCCCTTAATGAACCTCCTATAATAGCCTGTGAGTCCCAAAAAGCCTCTTAGTTGCTTCACATTCTTGGGTGTAGGTCAATCTTTCATAGCCTCAATCTTAGAAGGATCTGTTGCAACCCCTTTATCAGTGATGATATGACCCAAGTACTCCACCTGAGACACTGTAAAAGTGCACTTGCTCCTTTTTGCAAACAAGGTGTGAGCCTGCATAGTCTGCAAAATCATTTTAAGGTGTACAATGTGTTCTTCAATTGACTTGCTATAAACCAGAATGTCATCAAAGAAAACCAATGTGAACTTCCTCAAATAGGGTTTAAAGATCTCATTCATTAGTGATTGAAATGTGGAAGGGGCATTTGTGAGTCCAAATGGCATCACTAAAAACTCATAGTGGCCATCATGAGTTCTGAATGCAGTCTTATGAATGTCTTCCTCCTTCATTCTGATTTGGTGATACCCAGACCTTAAATCAAGCTTTGAAAACACCACTGACCCATGTAATTCATCTATCAATTCTTCTATCATAGGTATGGGAAATTTTTCTTTGACAGTATTCTTATTCAATTGTCTATAGTCAACATACATTCTCCAACTGCCATCCTTCTTTTTAACCATGACTATAGGAGAGGAGAAAGAACTTTGACTAGATCTGATGACACCAGCATCCAATAACTCTTGTACCATCTGTTCAATGGCATCCTTTTGGCTAGGAGGATGCCTATAGGGTCTGATGTTAACTGGAGGAGTGTTTGGCATAAGAGGAATGTGATGATCATGTGATCTTTTTGGTGGTAAACCAGTAGGAACTTCAAACACACCTTTAAAGTCATCCAAAATTTCATCAATCTTCTGTGACTCAATCATACTTGTCCCTACCATACTACAGAATGACACAGGACATACACACAATGTCATAGAATTCAACATAGCACTGTTCTGTTCTCTAGGTTGCATCCATTGAAGTGTAGCTTGTTGAGAACCTCTTAGCAGTACTTTCTTATTGCCCACATAGAACCTCATGGTTAATTTCTCAAAATTGCACATAATTTCTCCCAAAGTAGACAACCACTGTATTCCCAACACTACTTCACAACCTCCTAAAGGTAGTACCATAGCATCAATCATGTAAGTGTCTTCTCCCATGGTCAGGGATAAACCACAACACATCAAGGTACTGGTCATAGCTTGACCATTAGCCACAGACACTTGCAAAGGGCACATAGTTTTAGTCTTACAACCCAATTTTTTTACAGTCTGCAAATCAATGAAATTATGTGTACTTCCACAATCCACAAGCACATGCACCCCTTGTTTGCCTACCATACCCTTAACCCTCATTGTTTGATAATTGTATACACCAGTGAGTGCATTCAATGAGATTTGAGCCACCATTTCATTATTATGATCAATTTCAAAAGTCTGATCATAATTCCCCAAATGACCCGTTTCATCATTAGCCAATTCTTCTCCCACAGACTCAATTTCCTCATCCAACACCACTTCTAATGAATGCAATTGACCACTACATTTGTGTCCAGGCACATATTTTTGGTCACAGTAAAAACAAAGATTCTTAGCCCTCTTATCCTCCAATTCTTTTTGAGTCAATCTCTTAAAGGGTCTATTCTCACCATATGGTGTTCTTGTGGGTGCAGGCAAAGCCATAGGTCTATTAACTGGTCTTGGTAGAATACCCTTATCCTTATTGACATAACCAGTAGTAACAGATCTCATAGGAGATTGGAAATTATACCTTGGCTTTAATGCAACATTAGTGGCTTCTTGTTTCTTGGCCTGACTATACACATCCATCAATGTTGACAACTTAAACATTCTAATGGGCATACCAATTTCATCCTTCAGACCTCCAATGAACAAACTGATGGCATATTCTTCACTCAACTCCACCTTATTCACCAAATCTTCAAACAAATCTTGATACGGTTGCACACTACCAGTTTGTTTCAAATTCTTCAAATCCATCATTGGATCTTCAAAGCATGAACCAAATCTTTGCAAGGCTTGTTTCTCATACACCTCCCAAGAACTGTTTTCACCAAATCGCTTAATGAACTGCTGATGCCACACCAAGGCTTTGTCATACACATGCATTGCAGCAATTCCCACTTTCAATTCATCATCTACATTATCAAGACAAAAGAACTGCCTACACCAAAATATCCAACCCTTTACATCATCCCCATTGAATCTTGGAAACTCAAATTTAGACAACCTACCATATTGTGTAGTCATCTGTCCACCATTTCTACCATTGTTACCATGATTCCCAGAACTGGTACCCTCACCATTCCTCATTCTTTGCATTTCAGCCATCAAATCGGCCATAGTTCTTTGCAAATCACTAACAGTTTGTTGGAGTGATTCCATTGAAGAATCTTGATTACTAACTGTGGTTCTTGTGTTTACCATCTCACCAGTAATGTTATTGCTCATCTACAATGGAATAACAACTAATGGTCATATTCTTGATTACCCAAACCAAATGCTTCTGATCAGCTTGTTCAAGGCTAGAGAATTTAACCACTAATGGGCTAGCCTTGTGACCGTACAAATGTTTGGCACTAATCTGATGTAATATAATAGGTTAAATTAGTGGTGACTAATTTCTTTGCCGGAAAATCTTGTTTCTTGCCGGAATTACGACGGAGAAGATAACCGGAAATCAAGAATGTCGGTTTAACAATCTTGAATATTATCTGGTGCCAAGAAAGGGCTCTGATACCACTTGATATGTACCAGATTGTAACAACCAGAAATCAGTTATGAAATGTAGTTGTTGATGAAAACAAACAGGGGATCACATAAGAAGAAATGAAACCGTATTTGTAATCAAATGATTCACTTAGTTTGTAATGGAATTAAGAGAGAGAAATATTACAAGTCTTTTCGTGAATGAATTACAACAAGGAATGTAAAGGAGTATTTATACAAAGGGAGGAAGGAGAAATGGGAGGAAGGAGTAAACATATTTTCCCGCCAAAAGTTATAACTAACTTTTGGCTTATCAGTGGTTTCCACTGATGGTTAGCAGTGGTTTCCACTGATGGTTCCAAGCTTATTAGTGGCTTCCAAATTGGTGCGTATCAGAGCGGCCAGCGAGTGTGCTAAAAGTCGACCAAGGTGTTATTCGAATGGTTTCAACCTCTTAAATCGATATATTCAAACAAATTAAATATCATTTTAATCATATCAAATACACCAGTTATTCACTTATTTTTGTAAAATAAAGACTATAGCCTTAAAGTTGTGTATTGAACCATGTTAAAGTGTTGTCTAGTTGCTTAATTTGGCAACTTTACTGCTTTGGTTTGTGTGAAAATATCTAAACAGTCTTTTCATGCAACCCAATCCCATAGCTTTCCAGTTATAAACTAGAAACTTACGTACTGTTGATAAAAACCCAAAATTTATTTGAATCTCTAAATTACACTGTGCTATGATACCAAAAGTCATGATTCAAAGCTTTGAGATCCTCTTCATTTTCATTCTATTGCTTCTTCCTTGCACCATCTCGAGTCCGACTCTATCTCTAAATTTTACAACTTTTCGTTCATATAACTTTTTTGTTCAAAATCATTCTTTAATTTTTTTTCCCCTTGTTTTGGTGAGCACAGGCCAGTTGAAGCTCTCTTCTAATAACGCAACCAATGACTCAAACGCTCCGCAACCTCCAAAAGGTCTATGTCTCGAAAAAATTGGAAACGGTTCTTACATCCATATGGTCCCACATCCAGATGGCTCAAATCGTATATTTGTGTGTAACCAAAAAGGTAAGATATGGTTAGCCGAGGTTCCTGATGTGGGGTCTTCACAGAGTTTGATGATTGATGAATCAGACACGTTTCTTGATCTGAGTGATCAAGTGCAATTTGCAACCGAAATGGGCCTTACGAGTATGGCGTTCCATCCAAATTTTACTAAGAATGGTAGATTCTTTGTTGCATTTAACTGTGATAAGTCTCAGCAACCTGGATGTCAAGGCAGATGTTCGTGTAATCCTGATGTAGGTTGTGATCCTTCTAAGGTTGAATCTCCTCAAGCAAGTTATCGTTGTCAGTTTCACGTTGCAATCGCGGAGTTCACCACTAATGGCACCTCTTCTTCAAAACTTTCATTGGTAACAATCTTTTTTAGGCCAAAAAAGATATTTGGTAATCTGACCCGGTTACATGATCAAATTAATGACGTGGCAGGTGACTTGTGTCACCCACTTTGAGAGAGTTAGTTAACTTATATGAAATTTATTTCCTAAAGATAGGTGCACTTTGACAGTTTGACTTTCAAAGGCAAACCTAGTACTACTTGATTAGGTTCACTTGACATGATTTTTTACAAAGTTACTCATAGTAGTGCCATCAAACTAGTTTCTATACTTATCTTTATTATTGTAATATTGTCATTAAATTTACATCTAAGAGTAAATTGCAAAAATCGTCCTGTGGTACGTTCAAATTGTTGGCTCCGTCCTTACTTATAGGCGTCGTCTCTTTGGGAACTGTTGGTACGAATATCATCCCTGCCTTAGTGGAATGACTAAAATGCCCCAAAGTAAAATGACAAAGTCTTACTGTATCAAAGAGCATTTAAGTCATTTCACTTTGAGACAGGGATGATATCCGCATCAATAGTTTCCCACCTCGATGACACTCGCACTTTCAAAAAGGCAAAGACGGAGCCTGCGATTTGGACATACTACATGGAAGATTTTTGCAATTTACTCTTTATATCAATGTCAAATATGTAAATGGTAGGTTTGATTCTAAAATTTATGAACTTAGACCATGTGTTCTTGATCATATTTTACAGAAGGAACATGCTAATTCAGTTGAAGTGAGGAGGATATTCACAATGGGACTCCCGTTTGAAGCATATCATGCGGGCCAGATTATGTTTGGCCCTGCTGATAATTACTTGTATTTCACGATTGGAGATGCTTCACATGTGGATGATCCGTACAATTTTGCACAAAACAAGAAATCGTTGCTTGGAAAGATACTGAGGCTTGATGTAGACAACATACCGAGTAAGAATCTTCCCAAGAACTCATGTTGAAGTTTTGATCTTCTAAAACACTTTACTTTTATGTAGAGGTTACAGCTTTGACCCATTTACATTTTACTTATAAATGGGCTAACTCGTTTCTAATCTCAAACAACTTAAATTCGTTGAAAGTCACACAAAGTCCATTTTGTGCATGTAACCTCCTAATTTCTAAATCTTTTTATTTAAAGTCTTAGTTATCATATTCATGATTGCGTTTTCGTAATCATAGTCAAAGCATTATTTATCGATAAAAAAAAGAATTGAGAAAGTTGACAATTAACTGGCCAGTCCATTATGCCATATCTTTTTCTATGAAACTTGTCAATTTTCTGTGTCATGAAAATATATTCAGGTGCAAAGGAAATAAGTAGGCTTGGGCTATGGGGAAACTATGCAATACCGAAAGACAATCCATACACTAATGATGCTGAGTATCTGCCAGAGATATGGGCTTTGGGATTTAGTAATCCTTGGCGCTGCAGTTTTGACACACAAAAGCCTTCTCGCTTCATGTGCAGTGACATGGGGAAGGTACGCTTCTAACCGTGTGACATCTTCTGTTTGTTGATCGTATATATATAATATGATCGAAAAACGGAATCGGGGTGTAGGCACAAAAACATATAGACCCACAAAAAGGAGAATGGAACAATGTTGATTTGTTTTAACCTCTGTAATTCATCTAATGGTTGCAAATAAAGCATCATTTTCATTAAATGCAAAAAAGCACTAGACTTTGCTAAATAATTTTTTTGAACAAAAAGTGCCCAAGTACAATGGTGTCATTAACGTTTACATTTATGCAATAAGTCCAGAAAATCACTCTCTCTTGCGAGTACATGTGACAATTCTGACACATATACATACAAATGGGTTGATATAGGTTATGTCTGACTTTTAACGGGTGTCAATGGTTAAGTTAAAAGATTTAACCGAATAGTAAATGGGCCAAACGCATAAAAAAACCTCCTAAATTGCTTTATTATAAAACAGTATATTCTTATTGTGATGGTATAGTTTTCTGGATCATAGTTAACACATTAGCTATTTATAAAAATTAAACAAATGCATAAAAAAAGTATCGCTTATCTTAATGTTTTATGTTACATTTATAGAATCAGTATGAAGAGATAAATGTAATCAAGAAAGGTGGAAACTATGGATGGCGTGTATACGAGGGGCCATATCCAACACATCCATCATATGCTCCTGGAGGGTACACCAAGTCAAGCTCCATAACTCCCATATTTCCCGTGGCGGGATACAGCCACGATAATATTGATGCAAGCAAAGGTCCTGCCTCGGTGATTGGTGGTTATTACTATCGTGCTGCCACTGATCCATGCTTGTATGGCTGGTTAGTATACTCTAAAAGATTTCTTGCGAAATAATCTATACTACTTAAAGCATCCACTATAATAGGTTCATGAATAGGTTTAAGAAACTTGAAAAGGTTTATATCTTGTTTCAACCATAGTGAGAAATCTAGGTGGCATGAAAAGGTCCTAGTTTTTGGACCTCTTTATAAACTCAACACAATTATTGCATGTGTAATATGATGCATTTATAAAGTTGTAACACATTTTTATCATAGTGGGAAAAGCATTGTTTTGAAAACCGGGTTTATAATCGACCCGGTCGAGTCACCGGTCACCGGTTCGACCGCCGGGTCAACCCTGTTTTCCATTAAAAAATAAAAAAATAATAAAAAAAATCGGGTCAACCGGTTCGACCACCAGGTCAACCCGGGTCAACCGGTTCAACCGCCGGGTCAACCTGGTTTTATAAAAAAAAATTGAAAAAAAACCAAACCCGGTCGGGTTTCGAGAACCGGTTTGACCCGGGTCACTCAAAACCCGGCGGGTCTAACCGGTTAACCCGGTTTTAAAAACCCGGGTTATTTTGACCCCTTTTTTTGCCCGGAACCGGTCCAACCGGTTAACCCGTCCGGGTCGACCCGGGTTTCAAAACATTGGTGAAAAGGTTTATAAACTCAAAATGTTTATAATTTATTGATATGTGATGACATGAAACACTTATAAAGCTTTATAAATTTTAACCATAATGGATGCCCTTATAATGCATTTAACCACTTCCCTCCTATTAATTTTTTAAGATTTCTTAATATAGATTTTAAGCAAATACAAGTAACAAAGCATAATTTACAACTATTTGAAGCACAAATACAACTAAAAACCAAATATTCAACACATACAATTAAGACACTATTTAATTCACCCCTTCACTAAAATATACAACCATTTAATCACAATGTACAATCTAATCAAGCTACTAAGCCAAGCAAACACTAAAAAATTAAATCTGAGAAAAAAACACACAAAATATACAATCCAACTCCAAATCAACCGCCCTTACCTATCTGGTTCGAACAAGAACAATAACGGGAAAAAAAAAACATCGCCAAGTCCGAACCAATCACCGTGGCCGTTTTGTGATCTAAACAACCTATCCGAGACCACAATCTATCTTAAACCTATCACTATGTCCGAACCACAAAAAGAAAAAAAGAAAAATAAAACAAGAACTCATTTTATCTCATTTGACCAAACCAAGACTAAGAATAACCACATGGTTAGCATAACCCCAGTTCATATTTAGACACCAGATCTGTGTCTTCATCGGTCCAAGAAAAAAGAAAGAAAGAAGTTCTTTTCAATATCTTTTGTGTTGTTTGAAGTTGCTACAACGAGAAGGTAAAATGTTCGTGTTTGGTTTTCAGCTTTCAAACAGAAAGTAGTCAAGGTTATAGTATTATATTTCGATTGTGTTGAAAGAAGAAATGAAAAAAATGAAGTTTGTTTGGATTAAGTGGCTGCAATAAAAGGTTGTAGGTGGTGTATGTGTTTGTGAGTTTAGTTTTAGATGAAATGCAAAATGAAATGATAAGAAATGAGATATGTGGCTGCGTGGGGTTGGATAAAGTGAGATTAGGGTTTTTTTAATTGTGAAAAATACAGAGTATTAGAATAAGGAGTCTTATATACTAGGTTAATTAATTGGCCTGATGCTTATATCCATTCTTGGGTCGGGTTGTGTTTTCGTGAGCTGAAAATTGAAATATTATAGACGAAAATATTATGATAAATGGTGTGAACTCAAATTTTTTGGTTAATGCTAATTTTGATATCAAGTTGGTTAGTGTTAATAGTGAGTTTTATCTGTGTTGGTTTAAAATTTATTTCGAGCTGAGCATACGGATTTAATGTGTTAACCGAATTTTGTTGATTGGTTAATGCTTAATTTTAGCCGAAATTGTTTTGAGGTTAATGATTACGTTTGGGTCTGTAATGACAAAACGATTAATTTTTGGGGTTGTATTTTTTTGACGAGATCGGGATTAATGCATTATCAAGATTCCCTTAACCGATAAGAAATGTTACCATTTGTGTGTTGAGAAATCGAAAGTAGTGTGTATTGAAGATGTACGTGTGTATTGTCATATTGTATAAATTGAAATGAAAGATTTACACTATATCTTACCTCCGTTCAACCACAAGCCACCATCACTTTGACTTTCTACCATCATAATATTAGCGAGTACTAGCTCTATATTTGTGCAACATCTGCCATACATCTTACTATTTTATATGAAATAACTTAATATTTCATAAAGTTATTTCAATCTGAAGTTTTCATCATGCGGTAAAGTTATAATCACGGATACGTATAATCCAAAAAAATGGCTCGCCGAAACTTTTAGTTACAGGGTATGCGCCGCCGCAACGCGCGGGTACCCCTATGCCATACGACCTTGTGACCCTTCATATCCCAAAAGCAATATCACATCTCATCTAAGCGATAGCCAATGAATGTGCACTTCATGGATTTCACATCTAGCTTATCTCTTTCAACATCTTTTTACCTTAACGTAGGAGTCACACCGAAATACCTTCAAGTGTGCGAGACTAACTTCCTTCCCTCACCATTCCTCTTCTGGAATCCGGAACCCTAATGAAATGGAGGTTCCTCAATTATTTAAGTAGGTTGTTGTACTAACTAAATTTTCCGAGAACATCTTAGGAATCTTTTCATGAAGCCTTATTTTCCCTCTCTCATTCAATGTTTGGTGCATTATTTCAACAACACAGTTCTATTGAGGTGTTTCCGAGACCATTTTTATCATCTTAATATGTTCTCCACAGGTATTCAATAAACTCTCTGCTACTATGTTCTCCACCATTATCGGACTTCAAATACTTCACTCGAGGGTTGGTTTCATTCTCCACCGCAACCTTCTACTTCATAAAACTGTTTAATACCTTTGATTTAGTTTTAAAACAATAAACTCGTACCTTCATGTTGTTGTCATCGATAAAGGTAACATAGTAGCGCGATTTTCCTATTGATGCTACAAATGTAGGGCCATAGACGTATGTATGAACTCGCTCCAACCTCTGTAGTTTTCTTGTATTCCCAGACTTTACAAAGCTTACCTTCTTCAATCTGCCCAATATACATGGCTTACTGAAGCCTATATCAGACTTCTGTAAATCTCGAATCTTACCAGGCTAGAATCTTCATAACCTTCCCACTCATGTAACCAAGCCTCTCGTGCCACAAATTTGTGTTGCCTCTACCACCAATATCTCTGTTAAACCCATCAGAGGGTACTTCAGCCATGTACAAGCTTGCATGTTTGTGCCCACTTGCAGCAATCAAACCGCCTTTGATAACCTTTTGTTGTCGAACTCTGAAGCTTAGATGGTACCCTTCCTCATCAAGCTGCCAAACATAAATTAACATCCTCTTTAGCCATGTAAGGTACCTTACATCCTTCAGAGTCTATCTTGTAGTGGATAGCATGGAACGATGCACCAGATTTCATAATCCAAGACTATGTCATATTCTCAATGCAACATAGTTATGCGTCATCGGCGTCTCTAGCTGTCATGTTTATCTCCTTATCCTTCGGGGTTTAAGTGACCCATTCTATTTTTCATTCCAACACGTGATATCCGGCTTGTTCTTCGACTGACCTTCTTTTTTATTTCTATATGCCTTTGTTCTGCTTCTGCTCTCTGTCATGCTTCTTGCCCCCTCTTTTGTCTTATACACTTAACTAAGATTTCGAGTATTCTTTGGATCCATTCGTACGGATATCTTCCCCAATAATTAAATCACGAATCCCTTTGAAAGAAAGCTTAGTAGTTCCGATATAGCCACTAACTGATATACGTTGCCTTATCAACCTATCAGGTAACGAAGAAAGTAACAGCATATCATGTACTTCATTATCAAACTTAATCTCAACCGATACCAACCATGATAGGATTGAATTAAATTCATTCATGTGATTTGTAACAGAGGATCCTTCCTTCATCCTCATATTCAACAATTTTTGAATAAGATACACCTTATTCGACGCGATGGATTTCTCATACATATTAGACATAGCCTTTATCAAATCGTGTGTAATATTCTCCTTGACAACTTTGTAGATTACGTTTATTGCCAAGGATAACCCAAATACATGTGGGTTTGGCTTCTACCAATGGATCATGAAGCTTCTTCAGATACATATAGTTCTTGATATGCATCTTCCAGAACTCAAAATCATGACCATCAAACTATTCGATCCTTGTCTTTCCATCTTCCGGCATTGTTCATCGTCACTAATTTTCTGATACCACTTTGTTGTTGATATCACACTCTTCGAACAATGGCAAACACACAAAAAATACAAACAAAGCTTATGAAATATAAATTGACACAAGATATAACGTGGTATTCATGACGAGGGTAGGCGTGACAGTCCACAAGGTTAAAACAGAGAGATTTATTATTGAGTACACACACAAGAGATTCAATCTACAATTACAATGAGAGGGTGTTGGATTAAGATTAGAAGTCTTTGATGTATTATAGGATAAATATGTACTTATGATATTATATGTATTTAAGTGCAGGCCCAAGACTTGTATATATACAGGCCTGCATACATAGAAAGCCTGGACCAATAGCCAACAGGCGTATTTAGGCAATCAGATTAGGTATAGACAGTTACATACAGTTATTGGCAGTTATACAATGAACAGGTATGACTTTTGGTTCAATATGAACCGTCACAACCTTTCACTTGTGCCTGTTCATTAACTATAAATACGAAACATTGTAACTCTGATTATATTAATGTACAGTAGTTATATTTATCTTTTGTGTCATATTTACTTTGTGCTATAACCATTTTAACCCACAAACCATTACCAGACATCTCTTGTATTAGACAATGGAGAAATCAAACTCTTCTCAAGGAAAGTGGCAGAAGCCATTGAGATATTTAGATGGCTTGACCAATAAATGGCATCAGAGCAAAGTCCTGGGAAAGCCACTAAGAAGAACACCAAAATTTGATTTTGAACGAAGGAAAACAAAAAGGGATGAAGAAGAAAGGATAGGCAAGTGCATCAGGCATATCACAAGAGGCTGCAAGGACATGCTTAGGAGAAAGATTGAAGAGATTGGAGTCCACAATTCTGCAGTTTCACAAAGCAAATACAAGGAGTATGATTGCTTCTATTGCAGGCAAAAGGGACATATCTTTAAATCATGTCCTGTCAAGATCAGAGATGATGCAGTACATAAGCAAGGCCATCCTAAGAAAGATGCAGAAGGAAGTATCTGCGTATATAACACCACACAAGCCAAGATCACCCAGAACATGAACATGGTGAAGTGCTTTAAATGCCAGGAATCCGGACACTTTGCAAATAAGTGTCCACCAAACAGACAAGAGCAACCCAAGATAAGTCTCAAATATCCAGATTTTATTCATTTTCAGACAAAGGGTATTATCAAAGGGATAGACATAGGATCATGGGATGATTACTGGTATGTAAGCACTACATCAGACAAACACTTAACCCCCAATCTCAAGTTCTTCTCAAATTTCAAAGAAGAATTTATGGTAGAAAAATTGGAGGATCAAAAAAGGTTCTTATTCACATATGGAATGGGTGAGGCTTTGATTAATGATGGAGGCAATGGTTATTTGATTCCAGGGGTGCACTATGACCCCGAAACCACTCTCAATGTTCTCTCCATAAGGCTGTTAAAACAACAAGGCTTTGATACCAACTTTGAAGGAGATAGATGTACATTGGAGTATATGTTTAAGAATCAACAAGGGTTGAACATTTATGTGGATAAGATGAGACAGAAACACAATGACTATTTGGAGGAATATTTTGAAACTGTGAACAAAGAAAAGAAAGTCAAAGAAGAGGAGATGCCAAGATATGTGGAAGACACAGACGCATCAGAAATTCATTCATTCAATGATTTTGTTGCCTTCCTAAATTTGATCAAGAATGATGCTTTGATAAGAAGTGATTGGGAAATATACAGGAAAAGATTTGACAAGGTCCTCACATGGTTTTACAACCATTATTTGGGAAGACCAATGCCTGGATCATTACCACCATTCATACTTGGAGTTACCATACACCTTTTTTATTTATACAAATTAATTGATTGTATGGGTGGCTATCTTAGCGTGTACTTTGGCCAAGAATTTGGTGCACTTGCAGAAATATTTGGACTAACTAGATCAAATGGAGAGGAAATCAGGAAGTGCTATATGACTTATTTGGAAGTCTTTGTCTCCTACTACAAGACAGCCAGAGTACCAGAGGATCCTATAAGAGGAGGAGAAGACTGCGAAAGTCTTGAAGAATACCATTGGAACATTGGTAAGATGGGTACATCAAAGGCTGCAGAGAAAGGGAAGGAGAAACTCGAGCACTTTGGGATCAAGTTAGAGGAGGAAGAAGACTGCAAGCAACAACAAACTACACATTATGGGAAGGAGCATTCATATTACAAATACCAGGATATTGGACACTATGCTTTTGAGTGCCCAAGGAAGGATAGGAAGGAAGATCAAGTCAAGGCCTCATCATACAAAGGAACATCTACATCAAAACTGTCAAGCAAAGGAGATTCACACAACACATCAAGTGAAGACTTCATTATCATCACTTAAAAACAGAATGCAAGGAAGGATTGACATCAAACCCTTATAATCTTAAGGGGGAGAATGTTGGATTAAGATTAGAAGTCTTTGATGTATTATAGGATAAATATGTACTTATGATATTATCTGTATTTAAGTGCAGGCCCAAGACTTGTATATATATAGGCCTGCATACATAGAAAGCCTGGACCAATAGCCAACAGGCGTATTTAGGCAATCATATTAGGTATAGACAGTTACATACAGTTATTGGCAGTTATACAATGAACAGGTATGACTTTTGGTTCAATATAAACCGTCACAACCTTTCACTTGTGCCTGTTCATTAACTATAAATACGAAACATTGTAACTCTGATTATATTAATGTACAGTAGTTATATTTATCTTTTGTGTCATATTTACTTTGTGCTATAACCATTTTAACCCACAAACCATTACCAGACATCTCTTGTATTAGACAATGGAGAAATCAAACTCTTCTCAAGGAAAGTGGCAGAAGCCATTGAGATATTTAGATGGCTTGACCAATAAATGGCATCAGAGCAAAGTCCTGGGAAAGCCACTAAGAAGAACACCAAAATTTGATTTTGAACGAAGGAAAACAAAAAGGGATGAAGAAGAAAGGATAGGCAAGTGCATCAGGCATATCACAAGAGGCTGCAAGGACATGCTTAGGAGAAAGATTGAAGAGATTGGAGTCCACAATTCTGCAGTTTCACAAAGCAAATACAAGGAGTATGATTGCTTCTATTGCAGGCAAAAGGGACATATCTTTAAATCATGTCCTGTCAAGATCAGAGATGATGCAGTACATAAGCAAGGCCATCCTAAGAAAGATGCAGAAGGAAGTATCTGCGTATATAACACCACACAAGCCAAGATCACCCAGAACATGAACATGGTGAAGTGCTTTAAATGCCAGGAATCCGGACACTTTGCAAATAAGTGTCCACCAAACAGACAAGAGCAACCCAAGATAAGTCTCAAATATCCAGATTTTATTCATTTTCAGACAAAGGGTATTATCAAAGGGATAGACATAGGATCATGGGATGATTACTGGTATGTAAGCACTACATCAGACAAACACTTAACCCCCAATCTCAAGTTCTTCTCAAATTTCAAAGAAGAATTTATGGTAGAAAAATTGGAGGATCAAAAAAAGGTTCTTATTCACATATGGAATGGGTGAGGCTTTGATTAATGATGGAGGCAATGGTTATTTGATTCCAGGGGTGCACTATGACCCCGAAACCACTCTCAATGTTCTCTCCATAAGGCTGTTAAAACAACAAGGCTTTGATACCAACTTTGAAGGAGATAGATGTACATTGGAGTATATGTTTAAGAATCAACAAGGGTTGAACATTTATGTGGATAAGATGAGACAGAAACACAATGACTATTTGGAGGAATATTTTGAAACTGTGAACAAAGAAAAGAAAGTCAAAGAAGAGGAGATGCCAAGATATGTGGAAGACACAGACGCATCAGAAATTCATTCATTCAATGATTTTGTTGCCTTCCTAAATTTGATCAAGAATGATGCTTTGATAAGAAGTGATTGGGAAATATACAGGAAAAGATTTGACAAGGTCCTCACATGGTTTTACAACCATTATTTGGGAAGACCAATGCCTGGATCATTACCACCATTCATACTTGGAGTTACCATACACCTTTTTTATTTATACAAATTAATTGATTGTATGGGTGGCTATCTTAGCGTGTACTTTGGCCAAGAATTTGGTGCACTTGCAGAAATATTTGGACTAACTAGATCAAATGGAGAGGAAATCAGGAAGTGCTATATGACTTATTTGGAAGTCTTTGTCTCCTACTACAAGACAGCCAGAGTACCAGAGGATCCTATAAGAGGAGGAGAAGACTGCGAAAGTCTTGAAGAATACCATTGGAACATTGGTAAGATGGGTACATCAAAGGCTGCAGAGAAAGGGAAGGAGAAACTCGAGCACTTTGGGATCAAGTTAGAGGAGGAAGAAGACTGCAAGCAACAACAAACTACACATTATGGGAAGGAGCATTCATATTACAAATACCAGGATATTGGACACTATGCTTTTGAGTGCCCAAGGAAGGATAGGAAGGAAGATCAAGTCAAGGCCTCATCATACAAAGGAACATCTACATCAAAACTGTCAAGCAAAGGAGATTCACACAACACATCAAGTGAAGACTTCATTATCATCACTTAAAAACAGAATGCAAGGAAGGATTGACATCAAACCCTTATAATCTTAAGGGGGAGAATGTTGGATTAAGATTAGAAGTCTTTGATGTATTATAGGATAAATATGTACTTATGATATTATCTGTATTTAAGTGCAGGCCCAAGACTTGTATATATATAGGCCTGCATACATAGAAAGCCTGGACCAATAGCCAACAGGCGTATTTAGGCAATCATATTAGGTATAGACAGTTACATACAGTTATTGGCAGTTATACAATGAACAGGTATGACTTTTGGTTCAATATAAACCGTCACAACCTTTCACTTGTGCCTGTTCATTAACTATAAATACGAAACATTGTAACTCTGATTATATTAATGTACAGTAGTTATATTTATCTTTTGTGTCATATTTACTTTGTGCTATAACCATTTTAACCCACAAACCATTACCAGACATCTCTTGTATTAGACAATGGAGAAATCAAACTCTTCTCAAGGAAAGTGGCAGAAGCCATTGAGATATTTAGATGGCTTGACCAATAGAGGGGTATATAAAAGTGTGGAAACCTTAACCCTAACTTGCTACCCAAGATTACATTCTAGTTGCCGGACTAACTACATATGGGCCAAGCCATGTACAGTTTCTGCCCACTAGGGGGTAGCGTCTCACCACCTGTCGGAGCCTGTATCTCGGAGCCTCCGTCAATCTTCTTCTGCCACGTAAGTATAGGATCCCAAAAAGCTTCTGCGTCCGCAAGATCCTACTTATTTTACATTGCATTAGATTATAATCGGATCCTAGTTGGGAGTATATTAGTCTCCACAACTCAACATAAAATCATACCAATATATGTAGCATAAACTAGGCAAAGTCAGCTTTTTCTTAGGAACTAATCAATTCTTTATGTATCGATTTAGGCAAATACTTCCATTACGTATTCAATCTCAAATACATATTTTGTAATATGAAAAAGGTTACTTAGAGACTCTTTACATTTTGTAGTCCACATACATTCTCCATTAATTGTCTTTCTTCTTGACCATAACAATAGGAGAAGATAAGGGATTGTTACTCTTTTTTTATTGCTTTTTCTTCCAAAATCTCTGCCATCATTCCTTTTATTGCATCCTTCTAAGTTGGAGGGTGTCTATAAGGGTTGATATTCACTAGTTAGGTACCTTCTACCAATGGAATTATGTGATCATGATCCCTCTTGGATGGTAATTCAGTGGGAACTTCAAACACATCTGCAAAATGAGAATTGATACATACACCATATCTTTTGATGCATGCACCACAATTTGTGCATTACAGTTTGTACCATACAATAATGTAATGCACAAATTGTGGTGCATGCGTCAAAAGATGTGGTGTGAATATCACCCCCTACAAAATCTTCCACAACTTTCTTGAAAATAGGACTCATCACAACCGTAGTCTCTTCTATTTGTATATAAGTAATTGTAGAGTTAGGGAAGACACATAATGCCACAAAGTGTAATCTAACTTGCACCAATTGTTTGACAGAAGTTTTAGTTCCCAACCATTCCAAAGTAGGCTTATGAGTCCATCTGATTGAAACTCTTTTCCCATTATACGATCCATTCTTAATTCCTTAAAATTGCACCTTATGTCTCCCAATGTAGCTAACCATTGTATTCCCAAAACCATTTCACAGCCCCCCAATGGTAAGAGCATAACATCAGTAGTGAAGATGGTATTGCCAAACAACTATTTGAATTGTTTACATTCAGCATCACTTACTAAATTGTTGCCTTCAGCCACTGTTAGTGCCAATGGACATGTAGTTCTTATGTGACACCTTAATTTCTTAGCCATATTCTTATCTAAAAAATTGTGTGTTGACTCACAGTCTACCAATATATAACTTGCATGTTTTCCCACAGTTCCAAGAACTCTCATGGTTTGAAAATTATTGGTACTAGCTAGTGCATTCAATGAAATCTGTGGTGACAGCAAATCTAACAATCCATTGTCCACCAAACCTTCATCCTCTTCTAAAAATTCACTATCACGGTTTTCAATTTCAAGTAAAACTACTAGTGAATACAATTGCCCACTACACTTGTATCTTGGAACATATTTTTTATCACAATAAAAGCATATATTTTGAGCTCTCTTTTCTGAAAACTCTTTTTGGGTTAATCTCCTATTTGGTCCTCCAACAGGGATGTTTGGTTTTTGACTTACAACCGCATTAGCAGTGTGTGGTAATGACAACAAGGGCTTTTGGAATCCTTGTATTACTACTGCTAAAAACACTCATATTTTTCTTTTTCATGACATTCAAAGTAGCCTCTTGCAAATTTGTTAAATAATAAGCATCTGTTAGTGTTTTAGGCCTAAACATCCTTACTTCCATTTCAATCTCAGTGGGTAAACCACCCATAAATAGAGTCACATCATGTTCTCAACTCACTTCTACTCTGCTTAAAAGACTATCAAAGGCATCTTCATATTCCTTGGCAGTGGTCTCATACTTCAAGTTCTTAAGTTCTGACGTCATTATACAGATTACCAAACCTAGCCATAATAGCATGTTTGTATACTTCCAAACTAACATGAACTCTGTGAATCTTAATAAAGTGAGTATGCCACAACAATGCCTTATTATACAGATGAATGAAGATGAGGACTACCTGATCAACTTCTGCAACTTGACCAGTCAAAAAGAATTTTTCACACCTAAACAACCATCCCTTTACATCTTCACTAGAGAACTTGGAAAACTCAATCTTGGCCATTCGACTATGCTGCAATTGTGCTCCTCTATTACCATTCCCCATCTGTTGGTGTTGCAGACTCAACCCGATGATGTTATTTGCTATTTCTTCCATGAATCTTTGCATGTTAGAAAAATCACCATCCATCATTGCAGCAATTGTGCCTACAATGTACTTCTTGGTTTCATCATCAAGAACCACCAGTGAACCATATGAGGGTCCCACTATGCTACTAGAATTTCTAGTTACAGTTACCATTTCTAACTAACTCAAGATTAAACTAACTTCAAGATTAAGCCGTACAACCAAAATGTAAAGAATCTCTAATTTGATCAACTGATCACTACCAATTACAGTAAACATATTTTGTGAAATGATGAATTCTACACTACGTATTAGGGATTGGAAACAAGAACAGAACATGATTTGATGAACGTATTTGAGAATGAATATGTATTATGACGCATGCTTCATCAAATTTGGGGTGTGTATTACCAGGCATGTTTCACCAAATTTCCCCTCCACATTTGCACATATATTTGTTTCTGTTAGAAGGTGACTTAAACTTTAAGGGTTTTTTGGTAACTTTGGTAAGTTGTAGGACTTGTTCTATAAATTTGTTTGGAATTAGGGAAATATCCTATGACGATTAGTTTGCCTATAAATATGGATTATTATCATTACAATTCTTTGTACATTTTGAATAATAGTTTGGTGCCGTTTGAATTAGAATTTGGTACATTTTACATTTTTGTTTGGTACCTTTGAAATTTTGTACTTGGTATATTTGAATTTTTTAATATAGTTTTCGCTTCGATTGTCTATTTGTTTGTTTGTTTCATACTTTGGATTACCTACAAGTGGTATCTAAGCTAGGTTGAAGATGGAAAAAAAAGAAAAAAAAAAGTCCGGGTTCATTTGACTCGAAGAATCGATTTGAGTTCGTAAGATAAGTAGGTAAGTTTGAATAGTTTTTGTTGGTTTTGGATTTTTTTTTCTTTGATTGTTTTTGCTCCGGATCGTTTGGTAGTTTGAACTAATCGTTAGTTTGGGAATAAATATATTTGGTATGGTTTTTATAAATCGTTAGTTTTGGTGGAGCTTTTAGGCTTTTTTGGTGACTACAATCTGTTTTGAATTTGGGCTCTTTTGGATAGTCTATTTTCAAATTGGTTTTCATCGTAGTCTTTGGTTTAGTAATTAGTTCAAGGCTTTTGGTTTTTTGTTTAGATTTCAAGAAACTTCAATTTTCTTGGATTTTTTAGTTTGAAGATATTTGTCGATTGGACTATTGGAGTATTCTGAGATGGTCGATTGTTATTAGTTTAGTTGGCATAAGCTCGTCTGAATTTGATTGTCTTTGTTGAAGATCGTTTGAGCCGATTTGTTTGTTTGGTTAACGTTTTGAATTTGTCGGTTAACGTCTGATTGTTCGCTTTGAATTTATCGGCGTTTTCTTTGGATCGAAGTTGTTTTGGAATGCTTTTGGGTATCGATCGTTTGATTTGAATTTGGCTAGTATTGCTAGCGTTTGGAACTTTGAATTTTTTTTTAAGCACGTGGAGGAGTTTAAGTCACGGTAGAGATTGTTAGAAGGTGACTTAAACTTTAAGGGTTGTTTGGTAACTTTGGTCATTTTTAGGACTTGTTCTATAAAGAAATTTGGAATTAGGGAAATATCCTATGACGGTTAGGTTGCCTATAAATAGGGATTATTAGCATTACAATTCTTTGTACCTTTTGAATAATAGTTTGGTGCCGTTTGAATTAGAATTTGGTACCTTTTGAATTTTTGTTTGGTACCTTTGGAATTTTGTATTTGATATATTTGAATTTTTTAATATAGCTTCCGCTTCGTTTGTCGATTTGTTTGTTTGTTTCGTACTTTGGATTACCTACAGTTTCAAACCAAACTTCAATATTGAACTTAAAAGTCTTGAGCTTCTTATTTGGGTTGTTTGGATGAGCGGCTTCAAAGTGATTACGAACTTGTATAATCATATTGTTATCAAATAATTAGTTAATAAAAACCTAAATGACCGAGTTTCCCAGTTTAGGTTACCTGGGAGGGCGAGTGTTTGACTTTGATGTGTTTGGCTTAACTAGTGTATCCGCGTGACTATTTGAACCCTTTCCCCAAATGTGTATCAGTGAGGTTTGAACTACAAACCTCTTGCGAGGATTCACTTGCCTTACCACTAGGCCACTTTTGTGGTGGTTAATTTGGTAACGAATTCATAAAACCTTGAGGAAAACTAGGTAATTTCACATTTATATTAATAGCTAGTTTTCTACAAGTCCGTTTTGTCACTTGCTTATTCAAATCTGATTATATTTTGATATTTGACACCATACAAGTAAAAAAATCATTATCATAATCACACACATGCAAACACCCCCACGCGTATTTCATGGTCACTAATAGAATATGATCATATTCATGTGACATATTTCAGGTACATATACACAGACTTATACATGTACTCCATATGGGCATCTATTGAAACCACTGAAAACAGTGGGAACTTCACTAGCTTCAGTGTCCCTTTTGGTTGTGCCCACGACTCACCAATGCAATGTGGATTCAAGCCGGGTGTGCAAAATGTTCCAGACCTTGGATACGTGGTATCTTTAGGTGAAGATAACAATAAAGATCTGTACTTATTGGCAAGCAGTGGTTTGTACAGAGTTGCAGCTCCTAGCCGCTGCGGGTACCATTGCTCCAAGGAAAAGTATTCAAATATGACTAGAGTTCCGTCATCTGGAACCTCACTGAAGGCTGCATATTTAGTAGCATGTGTCATATCTATTAGTGTGTATGTTTTCCTGTAATTTCTGTTTGGTTTATATTTTGTTGGAAAATGTTACTTATATTTTGTATCATACACTTTGCGTGTAAGAGCTGCTATCATCCATTGTTCTAGTATATGACAAAGCTAAGTAATGGTAATATTATTTGATGTGTTTTTATACTACCATGGTAAGACTTGAGATAGTGATAAATTTCTTATTTGTTTATAACCTCTTTAAAGCCATGTTTTTTTGTTTGAAAAGACTAAATTAAAGTTTCCTCAATTTATATAAAACATTAAAACTAGACGACATTTGCTCATAGCGGCGACGGTCTATACTGTCTATAGTAACATCAATTTATATGTGCGTATTTATTTGTGGAGTAAGGAGAGTGGAGAAATTTTGTGGGCTAAATTGTAATTAATAATTAATTAATAGACTGTATTGCCTTTTATAACAACATTACTCAAATTGCTTTGGTTTTTAAAAGTTGTAAGCAAATGCGATGTTTGAAAATTTATGTTTTATATGAGTATAGATATACGCTTGTTTGTTGAAATATCAGATTAAATGTGTTTTTAATGGATTTAGCCTTGCTATGGCCTTTTTTGGTACACATCCTACCACTTGAAAAATATTAGAGGATGTTGGTCTTCCAATCAGATCTTTATAGATCTATATGTTTTAGCCTAAGTATGTCGATCTTAAATAGATCTTAAATAGTCAATGTGCATAAGTACGAAATTAGTATATGAATAGGTAAATGTGAAGTTTATATATATGTGAATTGCTAAAGGGATAAAATGCAAGTTTATATACGGAAATAGCCAATGTACTTAAGTGTTAAGATAGTATGTAAATAGCTTGAGTGTCAAGTTTGTATATGCGAATAGTTAAGTGTGGTGTTGTATATGTGCTAAGGTGATTAATTATGAAGTTTATGTGCATGAATAGTTAAAGTGCTGAAGTGCAAAGGTGTATATGTGAATAGGTTAAAGTGTGATGTTGTATATGTGCTAAGGTGATTAATTATGAAGTTTATGTGTGTGAATAGTTTGTGCTAAAGTGCAAAGTTGTATATGTGAATAGCCGAAGGTATTATAAAAATAATAATTTATATTTATATGACGAGTATGTTGTGATATAGAGACCTTTCGGGGAAGTCGACTTAATGTTAAAGTACGAAGTAAGTCTGTTAATATGTGTGAATGTGCTATATGAGATTATATCATTATAGTACGAGGTTACGTGAATGAGATGTGTTAGAGAAGGGTAAAGAGAAAAGTGAATATGTTGTTATGTCGTAAATATATTATGCAAAGTGTGATTAAGTTGAATGTGTTTGAATTGTGTCGAGCTAATATCTTAGAGTATGAGAAAGTGTCGAGATAGTTAATTATGAACGTTATGCATGTTTTTATGCGGAATAGCACCCTTCGGGGTGAGTGATAGAACCTTTCGGGGTAATAGAATGAACCCTTCGAGGTAAGTGATAGAACCCTTCAGGGTAAGTAATGGCACCATTCGGGGTAAGTGAAAGTACCATCGGGGTAACATATAGCACCGTTTGGGGTAAGTTATAATGAGGTAGAAATGTGATATATGGTAAAGGATTCACTGCTTGTAGGTGATTAAAATATTAGTATTGTATTAATGAGCTTTGTAAAGTTATTAGAACATGTTATGTGTTTAAAGAAATGAAGGTGTTGAATAGTCGTTATTCTGTTATTAAATTATTGCCATTTACTTACTAAGTGAAAGCTTATTCTTTTAGTTTTCATCATTTTTGTAGGTTCAAAGGTCATAAATTAATAAACTTAAAGGATGCAATACGTAGAGGATGAGATGAATGAAGCTCGCCCTTGTTTGCTTATAATCTGCAAGTAAGTCTTGAGAACCATGTTATGATTATTAAGTTGGTGTACGGTGTACCCCATTTTAAAAGGTGAAAGTAATTTAAAGGTGAACATATTTTGATATAATAGGTCAATCTTGTATCCGTATAAGTATTTATCTATGAAAGATAGATGGGACCACTTTTAATGTTGAAAGTTAAGAAGTGTTGAAAAGGTAAAAGATGTAAATGGGTCGTTTTGTGAACCCATCAGTCAAACTTTTAAAAAAGTCGAGGTGTTTCAATTATTACTGAGGAGGATTGTGTTGGAATTAAATCATTGAAATATGAGTTATCTCATCTTTTTGTTATGAAGGATTTGGGTTTACTACGTTATTTAATTTCTGAGTATTGATGTTGCTTCTTCACAGAAAGGCTATCTTTTGTCTCAGTCCAAGTATATAGATGATTTACTTGATTGTGCAAGAATTACAAATAAAATGGTTAAAGATATTCCTAATGATGCTAAATCAAAAAATACACTTCTATTGATGGTGATCCTTTGCGAGAACCAAGTTTGTATCAGACTATTGTGTTGAGGTAAAGAAACATGATATACAATAATAACATGTATGACACCACAGAGTACACAGCTGAAGACTTAGGAATATAATAGAAATTAATTAACTGAAAATATAAACGCGTAACATACCTCTTGCAATTGGTTAGATCTCTTTAACAAAGATGATGAAGTGGTTTAAAGAGTTGTCCCTTACCGTTTTACAACTCAAACCAAATTGGTGTAAGAATAATGTCTAACCACCACAGTTTTGTACACACGAATTAACCACGAATCAAGAGATTGCTAGATCTAATACAAACCCTTGTTTTATAAGAAAAACAAAACCAAAACACCCTTGAGGAGGGGGTTCGGCCATACAATGCAAGAGAGGATAGAATGAGAGATCTATGGTTAATTAGGTGTACAAAAGTTAACCTAAACATTAACCCTAAGCCTTGCTTATATAGTAAGAAGAAACTTATGGAAAAAGTTATGGTTATTGCTTAGAAAGCCCTCCCCTTAGCCGACCACTTTGACAAGAAAAAGGGGGCGCCGAATCTTTTCCATTTTTAAGTTATTCTCAATATATTTTCTCCTTTTTACATTTAACGGTCGTTAGTCATTTCCGTTAATGCTTAACGATCGTTATTCGGGTTTTGTGTAATAATTAATCGTAATCATTTTACATTAATTATAACTTTAATTCTCATTCGCTAATGTGTTCAATCCCGTGGTCACGAGTTCGAATCCGGACATGCACGGTTTTATAAATATATACATATTCCAACAGCTCCCACTTGGATATGTTTACAAAACGTGTAATGACATTTGTTAGCGTCTAGCAACACGCCAATGCCCCCGGTACAACTCGTGTAAGGTTTTCTGGAAAAAAAACGGTTTGATGATTCATCATCATATTCATCCTTTTGTTTCTAATATCATGTTAATAAAAATATGGATCTAACTCATTTCTTAATTAACTATTCTGTTTCTCGTTTTATATGATTGATCAAGATTACCAATTCTTCTGAACATGTTCCAGAAGACCTTGGGCATGGCCATGCAAACATCTTGACAACCCTACGAGGGGCCCAACAGTATTATACTTTAAAATAAATTTGAAGAAAACAAATCCCGTTTTGACTACGAGCAGAATTCATAAATTTCGCAACACTTCTGAAAACAACCCTTATAACTACCAGTTACGTATAGCGTTAGATTGCTTCACAGAAATTCACTACATCCATGACATTTCTCTGGTATCTCAAGTCAGAGGATAAATATTCATGATATACTTAATGACTAAGATCCATAAAGTACCATCATGTGGTTGGGATAAGTCCTATACTCAATCCATCGAATATCATCTGAAATTAGTCATGCTACGCATCAATATACTTTCAAGTATATTCTAACTAATACTCAGATTTGTCTTAATTCAATACCATTCCCATGTTATTGATAGACAACGGGCTATTTAGAATAACTTAAGTTATTCAAGGATTTAAACATGCAAATATAGGATAACATCATAATAAATGAATAATAAACATAACAAAATACTTTATTTCATTTGAATAACAATGTTTACAATATCCTTTATCCAAATACTAAATAGATCAATGCATGATAATTCTTAGTTAATGAATTTTGCCTCAAGTCATGATAATCATACTTGTTGACAGGGCATAATTTCAACTAACTTTGATCTATAGGAATTTTGAGAATACTTATTTCAAGAATTCAATAAGTTAATTTCTTGTATGTGTTTACACATATCTTGTTATTTTCATATCATTCCATAAGGTGCGTGATAACCTGAACCACCCTTTTATCACAATCATCTTCCAAAACTTTAAAATTTTAAAGTATTCTTTATTCTTTAATGTATAATGCAACTATGCTCTTAGTTGAGCATAACTAGTCAACATGGTCATCAACAAGGATACCGTGACTAGAATTGAGTGTCATCTCAATTATACTAGCATCATTGTGTACAACAATATGCTCTTTAAACATCCGTAAACTTTGAATATTATTTGTTTGGTGCCATTCAAACTTCAGGTTTGTTGACTATGACAATTACACAACAATTGTTGTATAGAATCTGGGAGCAACTCCAGGATGAGGAATGCAATTCTAAATCCAAACATAAATATTACAATGTTGTTAAATCATCTTGTAATCAAGCATGGTACAACAACTTTATACACAACATGATATTCATGATGAATCTTCAAGTTAGGCTTTAAGATCTCATTCATATTCTATCTTGTCAAAGATATATATTCATCATGTTCTATTAGACTCATTTATTTACCGCATATGTTTATAATAATAAACATATATTCCAAGGTTGTATGTCTTATTTCCAAATCTTACAAACGAAGTTTCATTCCCAACTAATCTTAATTTAGGTGGAATGTAGTTGCCCATACAACATATAAGATTTAAGAAAATAAAAATAATACTCCCACTAGCTTTCAGAAATGCTTATGAGCTATCTTATATTAATTATTAAATCAAAACTTGAATTTAATATTAAACATAAGAGTCATCTCCTAGATGCATGCATATATCCATTCATGGATTCTTGCACTTTGTACATATTCAAAGATTATTTTAATTCATAAAACTACTTTGTATTACTTATCGTCCTCGCACAAGTAATTCCACAACAAAGAGTTTTGATATTGATTGTCAAAATTTCATATCAATGAAACTAAGTATGACAATTATAATCTTTATACTTCTATTTAGTGTATCTAGAGAAGAATATTCAATCATATTTAATTGCTTAAGTATGATTAATATTATTGTCATTAGACATGCATTAAATATGTGTACAATATTGTCCATATGATTTCTACACAAAGATTTAAACCACTAGGGTTTCCATTCTTTGAAGAAATTCATCTTCATTAAGATAAACCAAGTATCTAAAGTTGATTATCTCTATGGACAGCATATCTACACTCATAGTATGATTGATTTACCATAATTCAACATTTGGTAAATTTATCATTAACATGCTTACCATGATCCTGTAACTCATATTCCTCAGCATATTAAATATTTAAGATATCCTTACGGATCTATGAATGATAATTCCATCATATTAAGGTCTATCAATTACATGTTCAGCCTCATCATGATATTTGCTAGTGCATTTTAGAAGATTATGTATTTTGTAATTTAATCTTTCAAGATATAAACAAAACTCCCACTTGCCTTTAATAATTTAAAGATTACCTTTAAATAGTTTAGCAAGTAGAGCAACAATACTTTGTTCTCTTTTGGGACATTACAGAACACATTGACAGTTCCTGAGATTAGTTTGTTACAACTTACTTTACAAGTAGTTTAACAAATTCAGAACTTCATTTATAAGACTTAATGTGATTCATCACATTCCATAAACAAATGGTGTCTTATCAATCTTCTAGGTTGGAGTCTTATTGAGTATATTCAATCTATACTCAATCTACTAACCTTGATAACTTTTGGAAGAAACTATAATTATCTTGAATCAAACAATGTCAATAGATTTTGATTCTTCTAACTGAACGTACCATAAAACTATGGTATTTCCTTAGAATTAATATTGTAAGAACATCTAACAATATTTAAGATAACCATCTACTATTTGGCTTACTTATTTACCAACCAAGTAGTATAATAGAATTACCAAGCCAATTGCATGTATTATAACACAAATACTCTTTGACTAAGTTAAAAGACATAACAGTTATAATTCCACTATACGTTATAAGTCATTGATCAACTCATTGACTCCATGCATATGTCTTAAAACATAGCAAGTTAACGACTTACTTTATATTGTAAGTCTTGTATTAAAAAAAACTTCATGTTTGTGACTTTACAAAGAAGTCATAAACATGTATAATTAAAGTAATTATGAACACCACCTCGGGTTTCAATTAATAATTTCAAGTTAATATATACTACATATATTTAAGTCATTCAACGAATACATAAATATTTAAAATCAAAGTAGTATTGGATTACTTCATTTAATTATGTCATTCCATAAAATGTTCAACGTAAGAAACTGCAAAATCATCCATGCTCGTTCTCACGACACGTGGATATTTTACCTTGGGCTACAATCTAGTTCACATTCTCACGTAACATAAATTGTAACTCCAAGTGTTTCTTAAATATTGAATGACATAAATATTTAAAGTAGTCTTTATTATCATCTTGACACATGTTCTTAATGGGGCAATCATACACATTTAAATGTATAATTCCTATTAGAACGTTACTCTCTTACCTTACGGTCAAGAGAATCCATTTAAATCATATTTATATGTGTTGTACCTTGCACACAATAAATATTTCTCCCACTTGTGCATGTAACAACATCATGTAGCAGATAACAGCACGACAAACGTTTGTTTATTTGATTAATATGATTTGTGTCATATATATAACAAGTAGATGTAAGACTATATGGATTAGTAAGGAAACACACATGACTATCCTTAAAACATAAGTGCCTACAATTGGAAAATAATTATCTACATGACATTCAGGAGATAATTTCGATTACTACACAGCAAATAAGGCTTGTAGCTCCCACTGAATTAGAAATCATTTTAACAACTTCTTATTCAGTAATGCAACACAATGCTCCCACTGAATTTGACAACATTGTAAGTGTTTCATAACCAGTGAAGAAAATTGCTTGTTTTTTACTTTCCTACACCTTTGAAGAAACATACGTAATCATTACTTAGGTACTAAAAGGTGTATTCTACTCTGTGAATGATGGGTTATCCACCAATGTTATTAACTTGAAAAATTGGGTATGCAATTTCTTCCTTAACAGGTCTACCATCCCCATACTGGTATGTAGTACCTTTAAAAGTTAAAGAAAAACAACTAGATAAATTATGCTAGTTTGCCTTTTACCAATTTTCGCGGTAATTAATCTAGCTTCTAATCTACTAACTCATATACATGTTTTCCAGTTAACCAAAAGTCATGTTTGTTACAAAAGGATTCATTCACCAAATGAGGGTAATGAAATCTTTATGGAAAATAAGATGTGCAATTCTTTGCTATGAGTTACATTAGAATTTAGACAATTCAAATGTTCCTATTATACCTTTCTTATTCATGAAAAGGAATATGATTGAGTCTCATTCTTCTCCCATGGAAAAGAGACTTTGTTTGTCTTTTCGGTAAATTATTCTTGATCAAACATTTGTTTGAAAGCAGAATGGATCAATTTACTAATAAAAGACTAAACCACGTTTACGGTTAAATGTTGCATTAATACATTCAAAAGAATTACAAAATTCAATTTTAGTATTTTCGATAATTAACATTTTCAAGAAAAATAAATACCCATGGTTCATAAACATATAACCATTTAATTTTCACTGAAAACTAGGATCCAAATTGACATAGTTTCATCACATCATTTGATCTGCTAGTAATGAAATTACTCAAAATGGTACGAGTCGAACCTCAATTGCCAATTTTCAAATTGCAACTCCTAGATTTATGGGATTTACATATTGCCAACAACAGTTGTAAAGTAAGCATGTTTTATCCCCATCTTATGCCTTGAGTTGCCAGTTCTCACTACAAAACTCAATTAAGTTGTCCAACTTAAGAAACTTCAAAATCATCCATGCTCGTTCTCACGACATGTGGATATTTTACCCTTTGATTACGATCTAAATCACGTTCTCACGTAAATAAAAAGTAATCTCAGGTGTTTCCGTTTCATTGGATGGCATATAACTTAAATTAAGGGTAATAAATTTGATTTTTGGCGTCAAATCAAATATGTACAAAGATGTCATGCATTCATCTTCGTAGCATAATGTTTTATTAAAACAGTCACATCCTTGTTTTAATGTTTAAGCTTTTCATCATCAAACTTTAATCGAGGTATTGGTTACACCAATTAAAGAATTACCTTTAATTACCACTATATCCTACTGCTGCATAAGTCATAAGACCCAAGTTATTCGGATAATTACCACAAAAGTGGCGCTTAGAATTTAAGGTCAATTCACCCTTAAGATTTTATGCACAAAGGAATACTTGGTAGCTCCATTAAGACGCACAAACGAGCAGAGAATTAGGTCAGCGCGAAGAATATTACATACCCTCATCTTTAATGTAACACCCCAACCCGACGAGGGTAGAAGTGTCACATTCTGGTGTCATATCAGAACATACAATTAAAATTTTACAAGCGACTTACAAGGAAAAATTACAAAATCCAAAATGTCTAAAATAAAATGAAATCTCAAACGATAGCCCGACAAGTAAGTCCAAATAATAAGGTGACTAGGGTTGGTCCACTCAGATAATCCAACTCTCAGCCCGCCAAAGCCCATCTTCAAACCTAAAACCTGCCGCAGGAAAAGAAATGCGGCTGAGCTTAAAAAGCCCAGTGAACAGATATAACAACACGAAAGCTAAATAAAATCAGAAATGCGAAAAGAAAATGAGGAAACTGATAACAAAGTCACAACAAAAGGGAACCAATGAGTCAAGGAGGATCCTGCAGAACACAGTTATACAGATATCCAAAAAGAACAGATAACAAGGAGAACGAAGCAAAGCAAAGCATCGATGACATATATACAAGCACAAACAAACCAGGCATACAAGTACTGACACATAAGCAAGCATAGCAGACGTCGTATCCACACAACATATACAACATATAATCAATTTAGGAAATCAGAAGACATACAAGTTAAACAGAAATCTAAAGGCAAGCGGAAGCAGTTAATTAGTAAGTGAGCATGGCAATCACACAAGTCAAAAACCCTTAGTTGAAAACACAACCAGTATCATGTCCAGCGGAAGTACCAACAGCGGTCAACACATGGCAGTCACACGTAATAAGTAGGAATACAGTATAAACAATATAATTAAATGAAATAAAGACATAGCAGGACAACTAAACAAATTAACAAGCCAGACGTCACAAGTTGAACCATTTACCCAATCAACCGTAGCATAGACAGAAATGTAAACATGGCAGGTCAACAATAAGCATATAAGGACACAACGGAATAGTCATAGTCCACGAGATTAACTGAACGAAGTACACATAATAAATAGACAAAACTATCGATTACACATAGCATGGTCACCAGACAAATCAGAAGGTCACATAACAGTGAGATCACATATCATCAGATGGAAACAGGTAACTCAGATAACCGCATATTAATCACATCATAGCAGGATAATCAATGGTCACATAAAACATGAATAGCATAATCAAATTCAATAAGCATATAATAACCCGGTACGTGAATGGAACGATAGTCTGAAGTAACGGAATAAGAGTATGACAGATCAATGAAATGGAATATATATCATGGTAGTAGAGTAAGTCACATAAGGGTACTGGGTAAAGAACCATCAATACAGAATATGGTGCGTTGGGGAATACAGAAGGTACAATATAAGTATATCAATAGTGTAAGGTTTGTCAGAAATCCATCCCGAGCCAACAATACAATACAATACAATCAATAGTGGCATTAGCAGCCCAATATCCAATAGTAGCCATTGTATTCAGAGGGGTGACCTCGGAATACCAATCCAATAGGAGGGGAGACCTCAGTAACCAATGGAGTAGCTAGCTCCCAGACTGTGAGGGGGTGTATTGCACACACGCACCGCATCACCAATACAATATCAATATCAATATCAATCCAATACAATACAAATCTAGGATGCATCCATACGCCCCTGCAGAACAATAGTGGCCATACAATATATATCCAAAGCGCGCATAATCAATACAGAATAGGGACGGTGTGTAACATCACTCGTACACACTAGAGTCATGCCATTGGTGCATCAATGACACGGACATGGAACCCCCATGCCTAGTTAATGGCTCGGGTATCAATCTGAAGGGTCAGACAAAAGTTCAAAGTGTAGCGATATATAGGTCTTCATAAACAAAGGTGCAATATCAGTAGTTCACAATTCAGAGGTTCATAGCAATAATTCAATATCAAGGTCCAATATCAATGTTTCAATAACAAAGTTTTAATAACACA